>CAUYQV010067910.1:0-40361 GCA_963574575.1 Galagoides demidoff | reverse complement strand
GTGTGCCAATACCCTTACATTGTGTCAATTAAGTGTGACCACACTAATGTGTCTTAGTTGTTTTTTTTTTTTTTGAGATAGAGCCTCAAGCTGTCCCCCTGGGTAGACTGCTGTGGCATCACAGCTCACAGCAACCTCCAACTCCTGGGCTCAAGCGATTCTCCTGCCTCTGCCTCTCAAGTAGCTGGGACTACAGGTGCCTGCCACAATGCCCGGCTATTTTTTGGTTGCAGCCATCATTGTTGTTTGGCGGGCCCAGGCTGAATTCAAACCCGCCAGCTCAGGTGTATGTGGCTGGCTCCTTAGCCACTTGAGCCACAAGCGCTGAGCCAGACAAGTGTTTTTAATCTCTTCAAGTCTGTTCTCTCAAGGTCAAATGGAAACAATCAGATCTCTTGTAGAAAGATACACCAGAAAAAGTTTCTAAAATTTCTTACTTTTCCAAAAACCTGAGCGAGTTTTTGGAACCTTATTTTTAACAGACTACATTATTATTATTATTAATAGCATGAAACGCGTGCTATATTCTAATGAAAGTTAAATCCAAACCTCCTAAAATGTTAATTTATGCACACTCTATATCTCATGTAACTTGGAATGTGAGTAGATATACCACATGCCCATTCAACCAGAGGCACTGAATATACTTGCAAGTTTATCTCTCCCTCTTGGGCTCCTGCCATCAGCCATGAGAAGTGCATGTCCCAGGAAGCTACTTCCTGTTCAGCCTGAGTCCAGAAATAAGTGACACATGGAGAAAATTAAGCTCAACCCACAGCCTGAAGCTCCTGTTCCATGTCTTCCCACCCTCAGCCCCTCCAGTCTCTCCTAATCTGAACCCAGTGACACAGTCATGGGACTGTAACAAGTGGACTCCCCTCAACAGGATGAATGAATCCCAATCTCAACTGACCCCGCCATAGCTATCCCACTGATGCATCCCACCTCCCTTGAATTGCTCTGCTGCTATTTCAAACCCAAAATCAACTCTTTTTTCCTTTATCTCAAAAGCTGAACATACCACTCACTGTATTGAAAAGATGAAATCTTCTTTTAGGTTTCAGCAAAAGCAGACCCCAAGTGAGGAGGGATTTGTGATGTGAAGAGGTATGTTCATGATGTGATCTCAGGAGGCCGGTGTGAGGAAGGATGGGAAGTGAGACAGGTAAGAAAGACTAGCCATTAAATAAATGGTGCTGTGGTTTAAATGTGTCCCCTCCACGATCAGGTGCTGCCAAAGTGATAGGATTAAAACCTGGGGCCTTTGAGAGTAGGTCATGAGGGCTCTTCCCTCATTAATGGGACTAGGTTCCTTTATAAAGGGGCTTGGCAGAGGGAGTTGTCCCTGCTTGCCTTCTGCATTTTACTGTCTGAGAACACAGCCAGAAGCCCCCTCCCCAGATGTTTATGCCTTGCTCTTGGACTTCCCAAACTCCAGAATGGTGAGAGATAAAGTTCTGTTCTTTAAAAATTACCCAGATTCATGTATTCTGTTATAGCAGCACAAAATAACTATGGCAAATGACATTAGTGAGCTTGTGGGTAATCAGAGCTCAATCCTGGTAGATGCCCTATGAAGAACTATGTAAAATGTGCCTCCAATTTTTCCCAAAAGAGAACAAGGGACTACATCTTATCAACTCTTATTGGTTTAGGAGAAGGAGGAGTGGTAACTCCCTTGCACTTCTAGGCTCTACCTACCCCAGCTGGCTAAGTGGCCTTCCACCTCTGAGGTGACAGCTGAGGTTTGGTGTAAAAGCGAGTCATGGCAGGGAACTGTCCTCCACAGCAGTGCTGAAGTCAGGCAGGCCAAGGGGGCCCAATGTTAAAATGCTCTCTTTGTGTGCTATTCATGTACCCATGTCTCCTGCTCAGTGGCAAAAACAGGTCTACAGTGAGATGTAAGAGGCAGAGACAGAAAAAAACTGGTAGGAGTATTCATGGTCCTGGTTCAAATTATTCCTATAAGTGGGAACACTCCCATGAATTGTTCCTTGGGAGTGTTTGAGGAAGAATCTGCCAGGTCCCAGCAGGAAACAGATAGTAATCTCAAAGGGTTTAACCAAGGAAAATTAAGTATTCCCTTGTCCTACTATTATTCCTATCGATCAGCCAGAGCAGGGGCCAAAGTTTGAAGAAAATTTATGTTAGAGTAACTTGGACTGCAAAAAGTTCTAGAAAGATTACCATAATTTGATTTTACTGGTGGATCCCAAGCTTTGGGTAATCAAGTTCAGGTGATCTCCAAGTTTGAGAAGCCCTTTGCTCCCCTCTAAACTGTTTGGTCCTAGAATCATAATAATTTCTTCTCCTTGGTTGCCAAAACTAGGGTAAATAAGATGGCTCCACTGCCCTGAGTTTAGGCAGAGAGAGATTTTTTTCTCATCCTTTTCTTGATTTTAAATGATTGGATTCCCAAACCACTAGCTGAATCTTTGGACCAGGCTGGGGGAGGAGTGTGTGGATTAGTGTTTCTTTGGAGACCTTCATCAGGACCAGGGGCCCAGCTAAGGATAGAATTCTAGATTGGCATTTATTTTTCCTTAGTACTTTGAAGTTATTGCTTCCTGGAATTTATTAATACTTTTACTATTAAGAAATTGATTGTCACTCTAGTTATAGTTACTTTGCATGTGGTTTTTATTTTTCTTTTTTAGTAATTTAAAAAAATCCTTTCTTTATCAATTCTAAGAGGGACTTTACCTAACAAATGCAATCAGTGTAACCTGGTTTCTTGTACCTTCAATGCATCCCCAACAACAAACAAATAAATAAATATCCTTTCTTTATTCTTGATATTCTGCAGTTTTCCTCCAATGTGATATATATTGATTTATTTTTATTTATCTTGCATGACTTTGAGTATCTTCTATGAATCCAAGAACTTATACCTTTCTTTGATTCTAGAAAATTCTGAGCATTTTCTTGGAATACTACTTGTCTACTTTTTTCTCGTTTATTTCTGGGACTCCTTTTAGATGTTTGCTAAAGGCTCTCCAACTAACCTCCTTTTTGTGAGTTTCATCCTTTCCTCTTTCTGTGTTACCCTTTGGGTTCATCCTTCAGGACTAATTCCCATTTGCTTGATATTAGTATTTGTCTGATCTATTGAGCTTTTATTTCCATGACCATATTTTTCCATTTTTCAGATTTCTAGTTGATTCTAGAAAATTTCTAGATTCTATATTTACCTGGTCTCATGTCTGTCTGTGTTTGTTCAGTAATTTCTCATTCTCTCATGCTATGGCCATTTATTCCTCTCTTGAGAACTCTTAGTACACTTTGTGTAGTTTTCAGATTGCTGTATTACAGTTGACTCTTTTTGGCTTTTTTTTTTTTTTTTGGAGACAGAGTCTCACTCTGTTGCCCTGTTGCCCCAGACTAGAGTGCTGTGGTGTCAGCTCACAGCAACCTCAAACTCCTGGGTTCAAGTGATCCTCCTGCCTCAGCCTCCCGAGTAGCAGGGACTACAGGTGCCTGCCACAACACCCACTAGTTTTTCTATTTTTAGTAGAGATGGGTGTCTCACTTTTTCTTGGGCTGGTCATGAACTCCTGAGCTCAAGGAATCCTTCTACCTCAACCTCCCAGAGGGCCAGGATTATAAGCATGAGCCACCATGGTCATCCCACAGTTGACTCTTGAACAAGATAAGTTTGAACCATGTGTTCTCTCTTTTGTGTGTGTGTGTGTGTGACAGCATCTGTGTTTATTTTATTTTTATTTCAGATTCATATGAGGATACGAATGATGAGGTTGGATTGTTTGAATTTCTTAGGTGAAGTTCAAGTTGCAGTTGAGCCCTTCACCCAGGGGGTGTGCTGCATTACCCTACACTGTGCCATTTCCCACAGTCTCATTACTGGGTATCTAGCCACAGGTCTTCTCTTATACATGGATTTTCTTCCACCTTTGCAACCCTGTGGCAGCAAAACCAACCCTTTCTCCTTCTCTCCTCCTTCTCCTCCTCTTCCTCTTGGAGATGAGGATGAAACCTTTATGATAATCCATTTCCACTTAACAATTTTCTTAAAAACATTTTCTTTTATCTAGTTTAATTTATTGTAAGAATATAGTATGTAATACATATAACACAGAAAATATGTGTTAATTGACTGCTTATGTTATCGATAAGGCTTCCAGCCAACAGTAGGCTGTTAGGAGTTTGGTTTGGGGGGAGTCAAATGTTACACAGGATTACTGACTGCATGGGGGAGTCAGTTCCCCTAACCCCCATGTTGTTTAAGGGTCAACTATATTCTAATTTTATCTGGTATGAATTCATCTCTTGGTTATTGATTTTATTGACTTTCTTAGAATTAGCTTTTTCCTCAAATGTTTCCAAATTAATTTTTCAGCCTATTTTGAATTGATCTGCCTCCTCTATCTTTTTTCCCTTTCCCTTTCCCTCAAGCTCATTCTTGCCTACTATTAACTGGTTTGCTGCTGCCTCACCTCAACCTCCCAGGTCATCCAGCCCTGTGATGGCATTAGAGATGTCCTATAACCATTTCCATAGTCTTGGGGAAAGCCCTAGATGTAAAGTTCTGTCTGCTTACTTTGTCCACCCTGGGGAGGTAGAAAGTATGATGGTACTCTTGGAAGTGGTAGGATATGACTTTTTCCTCATTTCTTTTTTCTTTACTTTATTTTCAAAATAATGTTGGTGTTTGTAAAGTCCTGGTTGTAGTTGAGTCCCTCCCCCAAGAGATGTGCCCTATACTCCTACATTGTACTCAATAGGTGGGAGTCCACCCAATGCCTCTCCTCACTCCAGCCACCCCCTTCCCTATTGGTATATGTATACCATGGAATACTATTCATCCATAAAAAAGATGAAGGCTTTACAACTTTTGTATTTACCTGGATGAAACTGAAGAAGATTTCCTTTAGTAAAGTATCTCAGGAATAGAAAAACAAGCATCACATCTACTCAATACTAATTTGAAACTAGCAGGTGAACAACAGCAGGCCTCACCTCTTTTCTTAAACAAGGGAATTCCAGCCCAGCCTCTGGCTTCCAGGGATGGCCCTGGATCTGGTGCCTTGCCTAGTCTGGAACACTTTAAGCCTCCAACTCCCTTAAGTGATGTGAACCTCTTCTGTTGTTTGTCTCTGCACCTGGGGGCCCTAGGCCTGTGCCTTTAACCTCAGGTTACTACAGAATGTTACTAATCCACGGATCTGTAGATTTTGGTTTAATTTTATCTTTCTAACGTGTACTTTTTACATTTTATCTATCACTCTTTGGAGAGAAAAGAAGCCCTTAAAGCAAAAACTTACACAGAAGGAAACTGACTCCCCCAAGCTTACACAGCAAGAACCATGGCCAGTTCTTGACTTCCGATCTGACTCCAAAGTAGATGCTCCATCGCTGTCATTACAATGGCTCCTTTGTTCATTAGGAAAATATGGTTGTTTCTCTATGGTCACCTAAACAAAGATGATCTCAACTTCTTAGTAAATTAAACATTATTCATTTAGGTAGTTTTACATATTTTAAGCAAATGTAACAGTCAGGCTATCAGTCAATTGAGAATCTAAATTGCCATGATACATCAACAACACCAAACACTCACATGCCCAGAAGTGGTGTATATTGTAGGAACTGAGATAGAAAGGGATGTAAAACATGGTCCCTGCTCTCAGGAGTTGGACAGAGGCACCTAGATAAAAAAAAAAAAATGCATACCATACAATAACTTAAAAGATAACCAAAAGGAAATTAGGATAGATGCATCATGGTCTAGGGTGATTAGGAAAGCCACACAGAGCCAATGAAAGTTAAACCGAGGTTTTGAGAAAATGAATGGCACTGATACACCTATCTGCATGGTTTCTTTCATTTATTCTGAAAAATTTCTGTCTTAACTGAAAAATATATAGCACTGCTGTTTTTTCATTAAACTAATATTTCTGCCTGGCTCAACAGTCAGTAACTTTATTAAGGTGTTTGATAAAGCAGCCTAACATTACTTTATTAACCCTCAAAGCCAGAATAGTCTCAGATAGCATCTTCAAATAATGAATAGCATAAACAATGCGACTAACTTTAATTTCAAGGAACATCCTGGGCACACAGAGCTTTAAAATAAGAATTAAAAAAAAATAAAATAAGAAATTTAGTAAAAATTGACACATTCACCCAGACAAAAAAGAAATCCACTTTCTCCTGAAACCTGTGGAAGAGAGAATTTGGACCCACATTAAGTGTAATTCCTTGATTAACTATCTTGAATGATGCACAAATCAATCATGCCTGTGACTTGTTATTTGATATTTCTTTTATTTATCTATGGAACTCAGCAATTTCTCTTGCCTTCAGGTGTATGTCTTGGTAGGCACTAGGTGATCCTTCTGTATCTCAACGCAAAACATTGAAGGAAGGTGACTTCCTTCTTATGATCTATATAAAGTATTTGACTACTGTTTCCTGAGAAAATATGGAGTTACAAGCATTTCTCAAATAATTAATTTTTACTGTGACTTTCTATGCACATAACAACCTTTCTCTTGGATGCTAAGTTGTAGTATAACTTTCCGAAGGTATTTCAAATAGCATTTAAATTTAACACATAAAATACTAATTAATGCACATTCTTGGAGTGACATCAATATGAATAAGCAAGGCCAAGTTTATGCATCTACAGGCCATGACAGCCACAGGCCATCTAGTCTCCAGCAATTGTAAGATGCCATAGATTATGACATATGTCTTGATTTCAGAATTGTTAAAATGTGGGGGAAGGGGAAGCTACATCTTAGAATTGACAAAATACTGTAAACATAAATTATATCTACACACATATGCAAACACGCACATTTGTATGACATGGAACCACAGCCAAAGGAAATAATTTGTTCACAAAAGGTCTTTCTAATTGCAGTTCCCATTTTGACAACTTCAAGCACACTTCAAAGTTGCATCGCCATTGAGCTGTTAGTTGGCCTAATTTTGTAAACTGGACTACAATTTTAAGCACACTTCTCATAAAATGAAAAATAATTACCATGTGGGCACTCTGAAGGACATTCCTTGTACTCACCACACATGGCTACCTGGGTGAGGGTAAATCAGCCTGAACACATGCCCTTCCTGGTGGGGACTGATTTTAGCAAAGAGCTGCTTTCTCAAACCCAGTGATTACTATAGATTTCTCTGTCCCATGGATGAGGGGAGAAGATGCTGCTCTAGCACTTGCAGCTTCTCTTAAAAGCAGGACGAAGGCAGTTGCTGGCTCTAAGCTGGGTCCTATGGGAGAGACGCTGCAGAGGACCCAACACCCTCAACCCTGGAAACATACATGAATGATCCAGGCACCTCACAACTGGCTTTCAGTATGTTTACCTCTTCTAAATTTGGAAAGTACTTAGGCAAGATGAGAATTTATTTCCTTAAGCCAACCCTGAAAATGCAACATCTTTTGTTGTTGGTTTTTTACTTCCTGAGTGTTCTAGGATACTTGTTTATAAGGCTCAGGAAATCCAAACAAGCAAAAAAACATTCAGTTTTCAATGATGATGGTAATAGCTAGCATAGGTAATGTGTGGTTATGTGTTAGGCCGTCACACGCGTGACCTAACCCTGACAGCTACCAAGAGAAGGTAACATGTAAATAAACATTACATGTTTATTTTACAGATGAAAAACTGAGGACCAGAGAGACAGAGTAGCACAAGCCAGGCCACACAGCCAGTAGGGATGGAGCAGGCGTTTAAAGTTGAGCTTATATGACGCCAAGCCTATGCTCTTATGACTAAAAGATTGTTCTCCCCTCACACTCATGCTTCCTCATCCAAACCCCCCTCAAGTTTAACCTGCCATTTCAATTAAGAATAGTTTTTCACACAAGGGACTGTCTGCCAAGGTGAAAAATAAATGCTAAGCTCCCACCTCAAAGTGCAGAGTGAGCTCCCAGTTGGCTGCAAGCATCCCATCCCAGAATAGTGGGGAGAAGCCCAGTTGGCACCCCATTTTCTAACCAGGGCAGGTGTGGTCCTTATTTGATTCACCAACATCCTATAAAGTCCATGGAGTCCCAGCTTCCCAGTACCCACTCAGTGCCTTGAAGTAATGTTTGCCTTAAGAAGGGTATGAGGATCTGTTCTCAGGGGTTCTTGGCCATATTTCTCCAAGTATAAAAGGGGAAATCAGAAAACTCAGCCAGTGTGAGTAGGGAGAGGGAGAGGTGCAAGGGTTGAAGTGGAAGGCACCTGGCCACAGAGAGTCTTCCTTAGACGCTCTTCCTCTGGCTTGACCCCTGATCTCCAACCCAGACAGAGGGCACATACGGGCGGGGAAACTGTGGAGCCGGGCACATGGCGGTCACTACCAGAAAGAGCTCCTGAACAGGCTAGTGTTGGTGTGATTAGTTATACAGCAAAAGATATTTATATAAAAGAAGGAAAGAAGAGAAGAGAAGAAAAGAGGGGAAAGAGCGTTGGACCTAGGAGGCTCTGATAAATGCCCACGTAAGAACCAGTGAAGACCTAAGCTATAGGAATTAATGGAGAAAACAAATTCATCTTTGATTTGACTCAGAAATCTCAGAGCCTCTAATCCTTCACAGATGTGCAAATAATCGGGCAGCCAGAATTTCCATTGTCAAAGACTTCAAAACTGTTAATAGTAAACCATCAGACCTTTTGGTCTGTTAGTAACTTTTCTCTGAGATGAAAAGCATGCTTTGGCTTACAGGGGTGAGCAGATAGAATCCTCCAAAGGCTTCATTGACCCCACTAGCAAGTCCTCTAAAGGAGTATTTTTGAGAGTGACTGCCCAGTGGACACAGATGAAAATGTGAGTGAGGGGAGGGAGGTGGCACAAGGCCACCCTTGGTATCCCGCCCTCCCTTTCCTAAATATGTTCACTCTTTCTTTCCTTTCATGATTATTCAGCAACTCATTTGTTTTATGCAGACAAAAATCTCTCTCCCACCAAAAAGCAATAACAATAAGCCTGGTTTTCCCAGAACAGTGCTGGTGCTTGACACCAAGACAGCTGCATAGAAATAACAACAGCCTGTGAAGTGTCTTTCTCTCAGCAATCAAATAATTACAACCAGTCTTCTCCGATGGGAAGCCTGTAGGGGATTGGGATGTCCTTTGTAGCATCTGTGGGGATGGGAGGAACTTGGCAATACGCCCTGGGGCCCCTCCTTCCCTTTCAGCAGAGGGAGGCTATGAAAGTTGCACCCAATTATGCTCACTCTGTGCCGTGCGGTGTGTGCATGTGTGCGTGCACTCACATTCATGCACATGCTAACCCAAACAACTAAAAAGTGCTCCAGTGGCACAATTGGTTAACGCATGGTCTTAAAAAGAATGAGAAGGCATATTTGTTCATCTCAGTGGTGGGAAAAAATCTCAACAGGAACTGGTTTGGGTCCAAGCCCATCTGGAATTGCCTAACTGAAGCTCCCTCCCCCATCTTCACTTCATGGTGGGAATGGGGGGTTGGGAGCAGCCTGATGTCTAATTGTCTGCTGTCCTGGACATTGTGTTCTTTGTTCTGCCCCGATGCCCTTGGGTCCCTTGAGTGGTTTCTATCTCCTGCTCAATCCCCACCAGCGTCCAGTGGCTTCCCCTTGTGACCTCTCTGGTGGGCTGTGTTCAGGCTGTGGTAGTCTCTCTGCCTGCAGCGCCAGTGAGTTTACCTGCCCCAGAGCAGCCCTCTGCCAATCACTGGCAGGTGTGGGAGCAAGAGAGCCCAGCACCTTGCCTTATGCTCCTGCAGGCACAGTCTGAAGTGACCCTTTGGCAGGATGCTGTCTGAGACGGCACCCTTCCGTGGCAACCCTTGTCCCTGACCTGCTCCAGCACCACCCCCCACCCCATCCCCTGAGTGGTGCATCACTCAGGTAGGCTTCTGCAGAGCCCAACCTAAGACATCCCAGCAAGCAGCCTGTGAAGAAGCAGACCCCCAGCCCCATACACAGGTTCCAGGGGACTCTGCCTTTTTAACAAGCATTCTTGATTCTGAGGTAGGGGATTGGTGGACATTCTCCATGTTGAGAATGACTGGTCCAAAATTAGTGACTCAGACTCAAGGACATGTACACTTGGGGGTTATCATGTGATTTTATGTTCCTAAAAAAGGATGGGGGTCCAGATGCTGGGGTACAGCTGTGCCCTGTGGCACCATTGAAGGCCATGGAACATTCAACAAATGCCTTTTCAACTTGTATAAAAGGAACCTCCTCAACTTGCCAAGGTAAGTCCTAGTGTTCACATCCACGCATCAGCCCCCAGCAGAAGTAAACTCTTCAAGGCCATATATCACTCCCCCATTTATCTTGGGATCAAGGTCTGTGTAGATCTCTTAGCCACATGGCCAACAGGGATGATACACATACACCTGCCATGAAGAAGGGTAATACACCGGAGGAGTATTTTTAACTCTGGAACATGACTTGAGTTGTTGGAAGCTGGGAATTCAACAACCATAGTGTGGGTTTTCCCAGAAGTAGACCCTGAGCAAAGGCTTTGAAGTCAAGTGCTTTGTTTAAGAGGTGACCATAGGAAGACTGGATAGGGAAATGAGCAAGTGAGACTGGCCAGGGAGGGCCAGTAAAGGGTACGTGTGTGAGCACATTACCACCAAGGGCCACTGGAGCTGAATCCCACTGGGGAATGGAGCATGGCCTCAGAGTGAGCCTACCTGAAGAGAGCGACAGTTGGGGCACTTGTCCACCAGCTGCAATTAGTCACTGCTGCCATTAGTCACTAGGGCTGCTTTAGGGCGGGGGCGGGAGTGGACACTTATTGCCCAGTACTTGAAAACTCAACAGAAAGAACACTTGAGCAAAGAGTGATGGGGCAGGGTGCTGAAAGTCAGGCCAACATGCAGAGAAAAGATGCGGACAAGGCACCCACGAGGTCTGGTAAAGCATCCACGTTAACAGACACGGACCTGCCCTGTGTCATACTGGCTCACACTGCCAATTGGATGACCTTTTTTTAAAGCAAGAAAGCAAATAGTTATGAGTGAATGAAAAGAAACACAACACATCCCTGAAACAAGCAGCACCTTCTCTAAACGAATCCTTTAGGCCCATCTGTGTCTTCCCAAGGAAAGCAGATTGCTGTGTAAGTTCCAGGGCCTTGGCGGCTAACAAACCCAGCTTCTGGCTTGGGGTTTTCACGGCTGTGTGCACAGTACATGCGTATGCCTTTAGCAGCCTGGCACCTCTTGCAGCAATTAGAGTTGCCAAGAAATAGCTGCACTTTCTCTCCCGCTCTGTGCATCCATAATTTCTCTTTAAAATTAGCATCTTGTTATACAAGGGGTCGTCCACAGGGAGCCGAGAATAAACCTCCCGCAACTTGTCAGTTTTAGTGGACTTGAGCTTTCAGTGTGATTTCCCCCTCTACTTTTACCTCAAAGAAGCCACCGTTCTCAAAATAAGAGTTCGTGACAGAACCCAGGAGGCTTGAAATGGATTTGTGTAACTGAGACAAGCCCGAGATGCCGCTCCCCTCGGCTCCACGTCCTTCCCTGGGTTGTTTCCTCCATGGTGTCTCATCTTTTTGTTCTCAGAAGAACTGAATGTGGAAAAGGACCCAAAGTGCATATTTTCTTATTCCCAAGGCCTCACCTCCTACCACTGTGGTTTATCCGCTGGAGACCTCACAGTGTCCTAGGAAGTGATTCTTAAACACTTCGTTAGAGAATTGTGCAAATGCAATGTCCCGAGACCACGATGGCTTGCTGTGAGTTACAGACAGTGGGTAGGAGACTTAGGACTCAAGTCCAGTATCATTTTCATTATGAAAATTCCTTGGGTCAGAGAGGAAAGAGAATGGCGTCCGGCCTGAGAAGGACACACGTCTTGAACGTTTCTCTTCTTGGTGCACATGTTCCCCAACAGCCAAGAACCAAAGAAGGTGACTTGTATGTTTTTACAATTCAACCATGTTATAGGATTTTTCCTGAGGTTTGCACTTAGGGGCTGTAGGAGACATTGTTGATGCCCCAGAGCCCCTCAGCCCACCTGAGTCCACCTGCAGGGGCCAGTTCTGGTACAGGCTGCTGGCTTCCCGCACGGAGCACATGCATCCTTTTCCTCTGCCCATCTTAGCATTAGCGGCCCATGCCGCTCCCCTCGGCTCCACGTCCTTCCCTAGGTTGTTTCTTGAGCCTTGTTCAAGAAAGTTCAAAGTGGAGAAGGCTCTCCACTTTGCCTTCCAGAGTAACCTGAAAACAGTAGGAGATGGGAGTCGTAGATAAATGCTCCATGGGGACAATTCTAACGGGTTTTCATATAGCTTCTCAGAGGGGTCCCAGCAGGACACAGCCCCACGCGCTACTGACTTTTTCTCTTCCCTGTCTCACTTCTCCACCTCTTCAGTTCAGCTCTCTGGGAGGCCTTCCCTACCTTCTGCATCTGGGTCTTTGTCTCTGTGTCTGTTTGGGGCAGGGGCAGGCGGATAAGGGTAAACAAAGACAGGATCCAAAACATAAACCAAGATTCTTGTCTGAGTATCTAGTCTATTTTTCCTCCCAACACCAAACTCCAGCAAGTTACATAAGAAATGCAATCTGGCAGATAAAATCATATTCTCACTCCTCTTCAAGTCCTTGGTAGCCCCAAGCACAGCACCCAGAAGCTCCCCATTCACCTGGAGGCCCGTCTGGAGAAGCCATCTCTGGGGAAGTTGAGGGAGCTGGTAAACAGACTCCTTCCTTCACTCATCATCCTGGGAGCCAGGAAAATACAGTGTATGCACAGACCCCTCATTTCCAGCCTGCCAATTTTTCACATTTTGTTGTGTATGATGGAGGTTCATGCTATTCCTGAAGGAATGGACATTGTGAAAATCTAAAGAGAACGTTATTTTTGTTGTAAAATTCCTGCTGTCCAAATACAAATTGTTTTTAGGATGAAATGTTTTTCTCTTTTTCTTTTGGCTTTGTTCCCTGCCAACAAGCCCTTTGGATACTTGGATTAGCACTATCTTTGTGTGACGTAGTCTCGGAACTTGGTTTTCCTAAAACCCTGGACCTCCAGAGAACTTCCAGGCTGGCACTGTCCACCCCGCTGCTGAAATCTGAGACCTTTTTCCCCAGGTTTTTGGATCTCAGGTTTGTCCAGGAGAAGCCAGGCACAGACTGAATGTGGTCAGGCCCAGTGGTCAGTAATTAGCATGGGGAAGAAGAAAAAGAAATGTATATTTGGGGATCTTTCTGCATCACTTCTCTCTTTTGGTGACCACATCCTGGGCCCTACACACACTCTAGCCCCCCTTTGCTGGATCCCCACCTTCCATCCCTGCTCCCAGTGGTTGCTCTCCTTCCCCAGGTTGACTTAGGGTACCAGGAAACAGGTTCAGCATCGTTAGAGTGTGGTGAGGCCTTAGATGTTGACACCCTTAAGGCCAGGATCCCCAACCCACCCTAAATCAGCCTTTGGCAATACATATTTCACATTCTCTCTTAACCGTCCTGAAATTACATTTATAACAATTGCAATATACCTACTGACAAAGGTTCTCTCCTTGATCAAACTAAAGCCAAGCTTTTCAGAGCTTTTTCTCAACTAAGTCTCAACCTTGGCCTATGAAGACTTGAACAAACACTACTAGAGTTTCTAATAACCCAAGTCCACAACCATAGAATAATTCTAGCCTACCCTTAAAGAGCTTACCTAAGAAAACTCAAGGTTACCCAGGGAATTGACTGCTTATTCCAGCCAGCTCCTGAAGACAGGGCTCCCTGACTTCCAGCCTCTATGGGAGGGAACCAGCCTTTCTTGGAAAAGTACCAATTAAGAAATCCAGATGGGTTTCACATGGACCAATGCATGCCTCCGCCTACTTCCCACTTTTCGTAATTTTTCACTTCTCTGGCTCTATTGAGCCTCTGCTCACCTTCCTCCCTATAATCCCTCATTTTCCCTTGAAAACATCTGGTCACCTCTGTACAAATCGAAGTTGAGCTTAGTTTGTGCTGGATTCTTTTTCTTATTGCAATAGCATATTACGGATTAAAGTCCGTCCTTATCACTTTAACTGGTGTGCAGCTTTGTTTATCTTTGATATTGCACCCAGGATATGTTTAACAATCGATCTAATGCCCCAAATATAATATGAATATAAAACACATTCAATACTAGAAAAGCAATGTATGATATGATAATATGTCTTTCAATATGTAAATATTCAGGCACGGCTGACTAGAAGACACAGGGAATTGTCAGACACACGCACCTACTTAGGAATGAGTAAGTCTGGATTTAAGACAAGTGACACAATTTGCAACTAAATTTTATAGAATTTTATTCTTTACATTTGAGGATTTGAACCGAAGGTTAAATAATATAAGCACAGTGAATAAGATAACTAGATATGTGGGCTAATACAAGTGTGTCACACAGGGAACTCAGATGCCACAGGCAATGTTAGGACTAGTTTATGATTTTTCAAAATGGTGACCATCTCCTGTTAAAGTCCCAAACCAAACAGCATGCTATCTTGACTTGATGTAACAGTCCTTGCATTCTTGGAAAGTTCGGTTATGTTAAAGCTATGCAAAAATACTTCAGGTTTTATAGGTTACATGAAATTAGCTTTTAGGCTTGAATAATTACAGAATGTGCAGTGGGTCACTCAACGTCATGTGCTCATCCATCCAGCGGGTTGCTCCCCCCCAAAATGCCAGTAGCTATCTCCTATTACTTGCCCACCCAAAAAGTCACCATACATTTCCAAAGACAGCAATACTAACCTTAGTTTAATTCAACAGTTTTACTTCTAGGTAAACTTGGGATGTGTAGAATGATGTATATTTAAGGAACACTGGTTATAATTGGAAACAATTTAAATATCTATGAATAAGGCACTGGCTAGTGAACTCAGGTACATCTATACAATGGAATATTCTACAGATACCGAGATGGAATTATGCTAACAATATTAAGTGACCTCAAACATATATTTTAAGTGAGAAAAGCAAACTAGAGAAGTTCAGTCTTTCTTTGGAGACTGCATGTGTGTGCTTGTGTGTGTGTGTTTGGCATTTATCTGATGTGCTTGTATGTACAAGGATTCTCTCTGGAAGAATTTACTAAACACTGGAAGTACTTCTTGACTCTGTGTAGCAGAGGGACAGAGATGGGAGGAAGAATTAGTTTTTACTATATACTCTTTTGTACCTTGTATGTTTTGAATTATATGCATTTAATAGTTATTCAAACCATTTTCCTTTACTTTAATTTTTAAAACTATGAGCCTTTCTCCATATGGTTGCCCTGGAATAGCTATGTCCCTAAACCTGACCTCAAAGGAGAGGGACTGGCCACCATCAGGCAGCAGGCAGGTTGGTAAGGTGGGAAATGTCTCTGCTGGTGGCTGGGATGATTCCAGAGGACCCAGACTTGCCCTCTGCTATGAGGGGACCTCAGCTTCAGAGGGAAGCTGGACCCACAGGACCACAAAGACCCATAACTGGCCTGCAAATAATTTGAGTCTCACTCTTTACTAACTTTTCCCATGTAAAGATATAGAGTCTTCTTCTAAACCTTCCAAAAGGAAAGTGAGGCAGAGGACAGGCCAGAGGACTTCGGGCTGCTTTTCCCAGGAACAACATGGTTTCCCTTGGCTATTATATATTAGTCTTAAAAGAAAAAACGGGCTGGAGATCTCTCAGCTAGGAGCTGGCCTCTCTTCCCTGCCACCCATCCATGAGGTGACCTCCCATTTCTGGTCGTCTTACATCCCTGGCTAGATGGAATAGTGCTAAGAACAACCTTCTAGCTATGTGGGAGTCACTGAACACATCAAGGGTCAGTAATGACTTTTCATTCACAACTATGCACCTTATAAATTCAGTCAACTAAACTGATAAAAGCTAAACCTGGTAAACATTTATAGGTCACCTTGCACATGTCCAGCACAATCCTTACACTGGGTGAATAAGTCTCAGTTCAGGCCCTGGGCAGATGAGATGCTCACGTAGATGAAGAATTCATTTAGCAAACATTCACTGAGCAGCTCCTACCAAGCACATTGTAGGAAATGAAGACAAAAATGTGTCTGTTCTAACGGGGAGCACTGAAGGCTGCAAAGACTTATCCATTGTACTCCATACTAGTTAATATGACAATAGTTACATGCTCATAAAAACATTTGGCAGAAGGAGGAAAGGCATGAGGTGGGATCTCACCTATTGTGCACATCGTGAGGGTGTATAACACGCCCCCCGCGTGAGGGGCTCTTCTACAAATAGAACTTTACCCTGGAAGTGAGAACACTGTAACCTAAAAACTGTACCCTCATATTAATTTGAAAAATAAAAAAAAATACTCAAAGACCACAAAGACCCACAACTGTCAATAAATTTGAATAATAACAAACTGCAAATAATTTGAATCTCACATCCACTCAGGTCTCACCATCATGGTGCCTGCAGGCCCAGCTTCCGATCTCAGCATCTGCAGCTCTTTCCTCCACGGGTTTCCTTTGGGACTGGGAACCCCTTCTGCCCACAGGCCCAGAAGGATGAAAGTGCCAGGGAAGGAATGCCCCCATGAGCTGCCCTCAGCCAGTAACTGACTGGAGTTGAGGGTACATACTCGGGGCCCTCACTCCATGAGGTGAGATGACTCTAAGGCCCTAGAGTGCCCCCAGGTGTGAGGGGGTAACCACGTCCCACAGGCATCCCTGGGCCTTCATCACTGTGCTTCTGCTCTTCCAGTTTCACTCCACTAGCTGCTATTTGAATCCATGATTCTTGAACCCCAGTCCTAAACGTTACCTCCCACCCCACCCCATACCCATTCACAGTTACTTTATGCCACCAAACTTACAGAAATGCCAGTGAAAAATAAGAAATTTCCCAGTGTACATGTCCGCACCACTCTATTAGGGCTAAATCTGTCCCCGCACCAAATTCACATGATGAAGCCCTAATCCCCTATGCGATGGTATTAGGAGGTAGGGACTCTGGAAGGTGACTAGGTTTAGATGAGGACATGAAGGACACAGACCCTCAAGATGAAATTAGTGCCCTTATAAGAACAAACTAGAGCTCACCCTCTCTCTCTGCATGTGTGTCACGTGAGGACTAACAAGAAGACAGCCACTCATAAGCCAGGAAAAGAGTCCTCACCAATACCACACCATGACGGCACCCTAATCTAGAATGTCCCAGCCTTCAGAGCTGTGAGAGATAAATGTCTGTTAATAAACTTCCTCAACTTAAAATGTTCCATTTTTTTGACCAATTATAAATCAAATAATCTGTAAACCTTTAATGGCCTGATTAGAGATGTCCTGCCTTTGGGGGTCAAACCATTGTACACCTTCCATGTATTAATTTTTATGACTTTACATGAAATTCCTGTCTTCTGAAAATGTATAAAACCAAACCATAAGACAACTACAGCAAGACCATTTGTTCAAGGCTTCTTGGGTGTGGCTCTCTGGGCCAGGGTTGTACATACTCAGCTCAGGATGGACCTCTTTAAATTGTTTTACAGAGTTTGGGTTCTTTTCTATAGATGGCTTCTTCCTTCTTTTCAGGCAAAGAATTCCAGATATTGGCAGATTATGACAGCTAAGTGGGCCTTTGAAATGTTCCAGGATAAATAATGCATTTCTAGTACATGTTCAGGAGAAAAGAACTCAAGACCCAAAATAGAAGCCTTCAATCCACTGTATTTCTGATCACAGCAAGCAGACTTCTGACCTCTGTTAAATGTGGATCACTTGTGACAACCTTAAATTCTATAAATAGTAAATTAGGAAGCTCTAACATGCCTCTGGAAATTCCACCAAGTTTTCTGCAAACACAAAATGGACATATGTATTTGAGAGACTCCTGTGCTTAAAAAATCCTACATTGAAAACATCACATCTATTTCAGGGTCTGCTTTTTGGGGATGCCTCCCCAACTCTGAACTAGAGTTTAAATTCTTTTCAATCAGATGGAAATTTCTAGGCTCCAAAACCGGTAAGCAGTTGTAGGTTTCCTCTCACCACTACTCCCTTTCAAATACAGCATCTGGATATGATCCCCTCTGCCTTCAGTCTTTTACAACCTCCCACATCATGAAGCACTCTGGGCCCCAGCTGGTGAGTCTCACTCTGTGATAGGAAGCAGTGGGGGGCAGGAAGAACAGAGAAGCCACTGCCTTTTTTATTCTTTTCCTGAGATAAGAGGATGGGCTTAGGATAAAATGTAATTATCATCTCTCATTTGACGAAATACAAAACAACTCCAAACAAGGGTGAACTTTCCAATTTCCAATGAAGTGAACTCTCATTACAACTTCTCTTTCTTTTATTTGGACTAAAAAGGAAAACCATTTTTTCATAAGGTGCATAGCAAAGACACAGCAAAGAGCCTACCGGAGGGTCCTCAAGCAGGGTTTTGTATTTGTTTATGCAGATTCCCAGCCCTCCCCAGACCCTCCGCTTTTCTCATAAGCATGTGTGCCCATCCATGACCTACCATGCATGAGATGTATTTTTCTTGTTTATTGTCTGTCTCTCCCACTAGAATGGAAGCAAGTACAAGGATTTCGTCTGTTTTGCTCACTGTTGTATCCCAGCAGTGCCTGATAGACAGTTGCTGTCTTTTCAGAGTATACTGAAATTAGATAGACTTGGGGCAAGTGATTTATTTGGGCGATAGAAAGAAATGAGATGAATAAGACAAGGAAGGATGAAATGCCAATTAAAGAGAAGTTATCAAGGTCACCGATACAGGAAAAGAACCTTTGAGAAGATTCCAGAAGCTTCCAAATGGTGGAAGGTTGCCCTTTGGGGAGTAACTACCGTTACTTCTGGGCTGAACCTCTGCAGGGCTGAGCTCTGAGAGAGAGAAGTAGAGAGGGGTGGTTTAGAAGCTTGAGGTGGAAATGCTGTCGGAGTGCTAAAAATT
Source organism: Galagoides demidoff (assembly GCA_963574575.1). Taxonomy (NCBI): domain Eukaryota; kingdom Metazoa; phylum Chordata; class Mammalia; order Primates; family Galagidae; genus Galagoides; species Galagoides demidoff. Next base: position 21,479 of record CAUYQV010067910.1, on the reverse strand, counting down.
GCCCTGCCCAGCCTGGAGCCAGAGCTTGAGAAGGGCACCAAACACGCCTGCTTCAGGAGGCATCAGGCAAATACCTTTTTAGACTGGATGGATTCTTTTTTTTTTTTTGAGATGGAGCCTCAAGCTATCCCCCTGGGTAGAGTGCCATGGTATCACAGCTCATAGCAACCTCCAACTCCTGGGCTCAAGAGAGTATCCTGCCTCCTCCTCCCAAGTAGCTGAGACCACAGGCGCCCGCCACAATGCCCGGCCATTTTTTCAGCCATCATTGTTGTTTGGCGGGCCCGGGCTGGGGATTCGAACCTGCCACCTTAGGTGTACGTGGCTGGCGCCTTAGCGGATTGAGCCACAGGCGCCGAGCCAGGGTGGATTCTTTTTAATGCAGATATACATTATAGGAAAAGTGCAGGCTTCAGGCTCAACTTGCTTAGGAACAATGGTCAGAATTGATCTGACCTATTAAGAAGAAAAAATTGTTACTATGGCCAACGAGTTCAGACCCCTTTTGACTTTTTATTTTCCTAACAGATCTTCTATAACAAGTTCCTGCTCAGAATTCCCATTTCTGGAGGGGAAGTGGAGGCTACAACTTTATTATAAATGAAAAAGCCCACTGCACAAGCCACCCTTCCAGCTTCTGATAGCCCTTGCCACCTCTGGCTTCTGCTTATAGTATTTTTACTCTGGCCTCTTGGCCTCTCCTCTGGTTCTGGAGCTCTCTTTCCTCTACCCACTCCTCCATGCTGTCACCCTCAGGGGTCTGTCTAGAGGCACCCCCCCATGCCACCTACCTTTCTTCTTTTCTTTTTTTTAGGTTGCACTGATTGCATTTGTTAGGTAAATTCCCTCTTATAAGTATGTCTGTCATACACTGTAATCCCCCAATCCCTTTGCTCGTCCCCTCTCCCTGCTCCCTCATTTCCCCACCCCCACCCCACCATGTATAAGGTCATCTATTGTCCTCATATTAGAATCAAATACATTGGATTCTTGCTCCACCTGCCTTTCTTGACTCACTAAAACGCCCAGGCTGGCAACCACCATCCTCATGTGAAACTCTGGGCCCATATTTCCAGTGCTTCTCTGTGCTTAGCTCAGGACCTAGGTTCCCTGTTTCCTCTTGGACTGTCCATGCACAAATGATAAGCTCAATCCCATACTGGACTCATTACCCACCCCACCTCCACACCAAACCTGCTTTTCCTCTGTCTCGGGTGATACTTCACTACCCATCCTTGTCTTCCACCTTGGAAACTTATGGTCAGCCTCAGTCACCAGATCTGGTTGCTGCCACTGGTTTCTTGAACCACCCTGTTCTCAGGGTGGCTAGAGCCTTTTCTGTAATTTTATTTAAATACTGAATGTTCTCTGAACACTTATAGCTTACAGAATGTTTATTATGTTTCCAAAGAATTAATAGGTTTTGTAATGGTTCATAGAAATCTCTCTTAATTCCTCATAGCCCTCCCCTTCCAGTCTCTCTGCACTTGGGACACCTTCTGCATCACCACCTTTAGAAAGGTTTTCTTTCCAAAACCCTAACCTCATTCCCTAGCTCCCCTCATCAAAACCTTTCTCTAAGATTATCTTCCACCACTTCCACCCTGCAGTTACCAAATATATCACAGTACCTGGAGGTGTTTGTTTATGTGTTTCTTTAGCTCCCACTTTACATCGTCAGCTCCTGTAAAGGCCAAATCCCCTTGGCCTGACACAAAGTAAGTGTTCAGTAAATGTTAATTAAATGGACAGAGCGAAGGGCATTCGATAGGGTAGGAAAGTTCTATACAAGTGTGTTCTCAGAGTCCAGAGTGCTCCCAAAAATATGGGGAGGGGGTGGGGAAGGGGAGGGGAGGTTTTAATTTCTCTTAGATAAAAACCTGGAAATAACAATGCTGGGTAGTCTAGAAAGGGCATGTTTAACATGTGATAAATGTCCAAACTGTTCCTGAATCCATCTGTACCATTTTGGTTTTCCCTCAGCTACGTACAGCTACTCCCACGGCTCCACATCCTCACTAGCATGTAGAATTATAAATCTTTTTATTCAAGTCTTCCTAGTCAATAGCTAGTAGTAATTATCTTATGGTTTAGAGCATTGACATTTGTTATGGGTGGAAAGTTTGCTTTTACTTTTTTATTCAATTTAAGGAAATATCAAGTGGTAGACAATATATTCTGCCATTTCAAATTTGACTGAGAACCAACTGACTGGTAATAGACAGTCTTGCCTGGAGTTTGTTATCAGTGGATCTATCGTGAACCTATGTCTCCTCATCTATTGCATTATGGGAATAGCTCTAAGTGTGATATTATTTCAGAACTAATCCAAAGACTTTGGATTAATTAGCTTAAAGAGCTCTTTTTCATGAAGCTGACTGAAGGTGGTTAAGCAGGAGACAACCACACCTACTGGTTTTTCTGGAAGAGTCCAGGTTTCGGCCTGATAGTTTTCATTCTTGGTAGTGTTTTTTCCGTTCTTAAGAGTGCTCCAGTTTGGACATCGAAGTATGTAGACACCCTGGTTAAGCAGGGCCTCTGGAATGACCTATTTCCTAATGGTCAAAAGAGTCATGGACGCTAGTACCAAGAGCCATTTGAGTGCAGAGAAAATGTGGGTTTGGGGGTGTAAGTGAGGAACTATACACTCCAGTGATGATACTTATAGGAGTTGTTCCTGGAAGTCTGCACTGAGAGCCATGTGTGTTTACAACAGCTACGCAAGTTGCTAACTCATTTATTATTTAATTGCCTGTAAGCATCATCAGTGTGAGAAATGTACTAGAAACAGTGAATGGCATTGGGGAGGAGATTTTTTTTTGGCCGGTGCTGGGTTTGAACCCACTACCTCCAGCATATGGGGCTGGTGCCCTACTCCTTTGAGCCCCAGGCACCAGCCAGGAGGGAGATTTAATAACTAACGCTCTTTGAGAGTTTCCAGCAAGGAAGAGCATGTTAAAAATCTGCATAAAAAATCATCAAAACCTTTACGGCTTAAAGCAACACAAAATTATCATCTGTGGGTAAGGAGAAGATTGGGCGTGACTTAGCAAGGTTCACTACGGGGTTATGGTCAATGTGTCAGCAGGTTGCCTTTACATTTGGACGCTCCAGTGGAGAAGGAGCTACTCACAAATTTCTTTATGCTAATAACAGGATTCGTTTTCCTGCAACGTAGAACTTGAGCTTTGGTTTCTGCTGGCTGTTTGCTGGAGGCAGCTCCAACAGGCTGTCTAAGTTCTCTGTCATTTGATCCTCTTCATAGGCACTTTCTACCACAGCAGCTTGATCCTTCAAGGACAGTTAGGAGAGTGAGAGCTATTCGGCTAAGAAGAGGGAATCTCATATAATGTAACATAAGGATGGAAGTGATGAGCCAATGCTTTTGCCATATTCTGCTAGTTAGAAGCAAGTCACAGGTGTCACCCACCCATCAAGGGGTGGCAACCATACAGAGAAATCAGTCCCCGGGGGTGGAGTTGATGCTGGTCACCTTTGAGTTGTTTTTCTTCCACATTCCACAAGATTGTCTTACCATGGCTGTTAGAATTATGATTTTTTTTTTTATCCACACTTTTTGGTGGTTTTTTGTTGTTTGTTTTTTTTTTAGAGAAGAATAACACTTTCACAAAGATAAAAATAACTTGGGTGGGAGCTTGAGCAGCGTATCACAAATTTAGGTTTAACCAGTATCTTAGTTTCCCAGGAAATTCTATCTACTCACCTACTGCCTGTCTATTTATCTATCCATCTCCCATTTTTCTAGACTTAACCTCATGGTTATTCTTCTACCGTGACTGCTAATCTATAACCTACTAAGCCACAGGCAAATACTATGAGGATTTTCTGAATTAATCACAGCAATCTCTCTCCCTTTCAATTCAGTTATGTAGCGTATTTGGGTTTGAGTTCCCCCACATTTTACTAACTGGATTGTTTGAACTCGGACATATATTTGAAGCTTTCTGAATTTCAGCTTCTTCACCTGGAAAGAACGGTACTATTTGCTTCATCTGACTCTTAGGAAATTTAGAAGTAATTATACACAAAACATAGGCTGCCCCATAGAACATACTCTCCAAATGTTATTTTCTTTTTCCTTCCTTTTTCTTGCCTTTCCCTACACTCTATGTCATTCCTTTGACATTCAGTATATATTAGCCTGCATACTTCATTTTGTTATGCGTATGGTACATAATATCTGAGAGATATATGCGAGTGACGATTACACATTGCACGTTGCGTTCTGTTGGGTAAGAACTTGGTTTTCCAGCAGTGGTGATGGATTTGTAGCGATCCATCCACATTCTCTTTTCAAATCTCCAGAATAAATTGCAACACATCTGTGAGATGACTAGCCAGGTTGTCCTTATCCAATCTTTGATAACTTTCTTATAGAATTCTTTTTGTGGTACCTATCTTTATAATTCTAAGCCCTCTTACGTTCTAATCCTGGGGCTGCGTTTCTCCCCCATATTCTTACAGCATTTTGGAGCTCTCTAGGGAGGAAAATAAAAATATTCAGGGTCCTGGTTCATAGTTTTAGGTATCAGATGGCTTTTTTTCATACCTGCCAGAGAAGTTTTAATTATTTGAATTCCTCATTATGTAACTCCAAAGGGAAAAAATTAGCTAGGCAAGATAGCATGTACCTGTAGCCCCCAACTATGCAGGAGGCTGGAACAGAAGGATCACTTGAGCCCAGGAGTTTGAGGTTGCTGTGAGCGATGATGATACCACCATACATTAGCCAAGGTGACAAAGTGAGTCCCTATCTAATTAAATAAATAAACAAATAAATAGTTATGGAGACCTGAACTCTGAATTCTACTTTTACCATGATATAGCTGGCTGACTATAAGCAGGTCATTTTATCACCTTGAACCCTAGAGAGATTGGACAAGGTAATTTTTAAGTTCTTGTCAGCTACATAATTCTATAATTTTGAAAAATTAGTTGCCTTTCTATTTATTTATTTAGTTGCATGCATTCATGTTTTACTATAACTTTCATTTTTCTCTCTCTTCATTCCTAAGTTTGTGTATGTGCTGGTTACGAAGTAAAATAATGAATTTCTCATCCTAAATTTTTACTATATAAAATGTGCTGGTTGGGGGATATAGAGAGACAGATGTCCACATCAGAGTAGGTAATTAGAAGATCCTTCAAAACATACTTACGTTAAACAGAGTAGAGCATCTCTTTGTTATCAGGGCTGAAGATATAAACCATTTTTCCATAATGACTCAGCAAGAATTTCAGGACTGAGTCTGAGAAAGAAACTTTAAGTTGCTTGTTCAGAAGTGCTAAGGGGTGGGCACAGGGGAGGACCAGAGGCATGCTTTAACATTCAAGTAGTTGAAGTTTGCATTTGAAGAGCAAAATTACCTGGCACATCTGAGCACATTCAACAACTGATCTCTAAATCCTCAAGCTCCAGACAGGCTTCCCTGGTGTCTAGAATATTAAAGGATGAGAAAGATGGCCAGCATATGCTGGTCACTCTCCTCGGCCCTGAACGCCGACGCATCTGACAAAGCTGCTCTCCAGTCATTCAAGTGTGGCTGAAGGAGCTCGTTTATGACCTGCAGTCTGTTCCAAGATGACTGCAAATATAGTTTGTCTTCTCAGGGCCAGCAGGCCCACCCGTGGAGCCTGTCACTCAGCAATGGGCAGAGGCACCGGTTCCTTTGTCTTGAATGTTACATCATATTTTAATTAAATTTGTCTGTCCCACTTCTGGGAAACTAACTCACAGGCCTCCTGTTCATTTCTAAATGTCAGAATGAGATTGCTGCCTTCTTTTTCCTACTGTAAGCACAAGGGGAATCTTGAAGCCAAAGAGCATAGGCACATGGGCAAACACCTTCTCTAGTGCCCTCATTTCACAGGGCAAAGAAAGAAAGGCTCAGGCAGGTAAGTGACTTCTCAAAGCCCAACAGGAAAAGGCAACCTGGAATCATGGCTCATGTTTCTTGATTTCCAGTTCTAAGAGCTTTCCTGGACTCCATGCTGTGTCAATGTGTTTCCTTGAGTGAGTTTTGTTCTGATTTTTTTTCTGTGCATCCTGCTATGATCAGCCAAGTATAAACTTCACAGATTGTTATTGTCATTTACCCTTATATGATGAACTTGATAAATGAGGGACAGGTAAGGTAAGTAATTAGACATGCTGTCTTTTTATACTAATTTTGTTCAAAGTACTAATTTCATATGGGAAAAGTATGTTACAATTTTAAGAGCCAGTTTCATATATTTGACCACTTTGATCTATTTTTTTCCTCCATTATGACAACCCATGGAAAATTACAAAATAATTTCACCCAAGGGCTGATAGTGACTATGGTAGCAGGGACCCTGTCATACAGAAATCCCTACTTATTTCCATGTAGATATGAAGGGGTTAATATGGCTAATACAAGCGTTCATGTAAGTAAAAGAGTGATGCCTTAGACGTACTATCTAGACTTAGTAATTAAAAAGGGTATTTGGTGTACTACTAAGTCTTGGTATATTTGTATTGAATATATCCTATAAGGATACAGTTTGGAATATGTGGGAATATATGCCCAATATACTGAATGATTGAAATGGATCATCCCTAATGTCTCTTTTAGCTCTAGCTTCACTTGGGTCTAATTCACACAGAAGCTATGAGTAGAGAACATTATGAGTTTCCAATTTGAAGCATCTTGTTTCAGGACCCTGGACAGTGCTAGGCACACTGTTATAGGAATTCATATGTGATGTAAGATGTTGATGGTTTTAGTGGTGTTCCTGAATGGCTCTTTTTTTTTTTAATTTATTTTTTTTGGATAGCTCTTATCTTACAATGTAGCATTTGATAAAATCAGATTAAATCAGGTCCAGTCATTCAGAATCTCTCTATTTTAGGCAATTCCCCAAACCCTTAGACCCAGGAACTATTTTCTTTATTGCTCCAAGAGGTAAGCTACTGAACAAACACTTCCCAGAGGGAGGAGGAAGTTATTTGGAAGAGGCTGGACTCGGTCAGATAAGTGAAAAGTTTTATAAATACCTGACTTGGAACTGAGAGAGAAGAAGGTTTCAAATCAAAGTCTAAATTAAGAAGCTTAATTTTGGCACTTCAGCTGACTGAATTGTTCATGGGAGGGTTTATGCTAACAATTCCCCAGCTTCCACAGGGGATCAGGAGTGGAAACTGATAAGATAGCTTCAGGGGGAGGAAAGGGCTGTCTCAGTCCACTAGCTCTGCCTTCTGAAAGCATATGAGGAGTGCTGAGTCTGGGTCTGTTCTGGTCTCATGCTGGTACACAGATAGCTACAGTATACTGACTTCCTTTCCACTGCATTCTCCTTGGAGGGATAGACCTGAGCTTCTGTTTTCTTGTGGACATCATCAATTTATCAATATTTTATTATAATTTATTTTTATAAAATTAACACTAAAAAGGAACTCTTCATGAGAGGGAAAAATAAATATATAAGGACACTAAATGGAAATGTAGATCATGCCTCTAATCTCAAATTCTAAATACTTGCTGGATAAATTATTTACTCTTGCTAAAACAGTTTTATTTTATTTTTTTTCCTCTGGAATTTCCTCTTTTCTATGGTCTCCATAATGCTGTACTTCTCTAGAAGTCCTTTTTTCAATTGCTATAATATTAAATGTGTTCCAAGAATATTCCCATCTATTGATATATAAAAATCCTAAAAAAGTAATTGTTGGTATTGGATCTAGTAATTTAACTTTGGGAAATATACATCTAAAAATAATGAGATATTTGCTGAAGTATTTTTCTATGATAATGCTTGTTCTGAGTATTACCTGTGGTGGTAAAAATTGGGGACAAACTCAATAAAGAGTAAAAGGACATTGAATACATAAATCATAGTTTGTCCATATGAGGGCATAAGGTGTAAGCCTATTTGAATTCATATTGCTGAATAATACTTAGTGGAATAGAGAATATGCAAGGTGAATACCAAATGATAAAATCAAATTGCAAACAATGCAGAGAAATGTCAATTTTGTTAAAGATAAAAACAGGTAAGTGTGTGTGTGAGATAGGGGAGAAAATAGAGTAGAGACACACCTTCCATAATTTATTTCTGTTTAGTAGTTATTGGAAATTTCTACTTATTGTTATAATATTCTATAATTTCAATGATTTTTAACAAATACTGATTTTGTTGGTAATCAGAAATATTATTAGTTTACTGAAATATGTCACTAATTTTAGAAAAGAAACATGTACATACCCTTACCTTCCTTCACATTGGTGTCTTCAACAGCTCAGAAGCTGGAAGAAGAATCTTTAAGTCTTGTGATAAGTACTATCCCATCTCAATAAGTTTCAAAAAGTTGAAACCACTTCCCTTTCAGTTTCCATGAACCATAGATGTTGGGACTACGGAGACTCATTCTGATTTTCTCAACTTATGTTATGAGGGCTCAGGAAAGCTAATGAAATTGTTACATAAAAATATTAGAAAACATACTACTCTAAGGGGCCCTTATGCTTGTGTTCTCCACCACACCTCAGAGAGCTAGAGTCTCAGGAATTATCTCACTGGCACTTTTCAATCTCTTTCATCTAATTTCAAATTAAGAATTGTGGCAGGTGCCTGTATTCCCAGCTACTGAGGAGGCTGAGGCAAGAGAATTGCCTAAGCCCAGCAGTTGGAGGTTGCTGTGAACTGTGTGATGCCATGGCACAATATGATGCCATATTACCGAGGGTGATAAAGTGAGACTCTGTCTCTACAAAAAACAAAAATACAAAAATACAAAAATAACAGTAATACAAAAAAGCATTGAAAATTCCTAGACCTGACTCACAATGAGATTGTAGCACAAAGACATCTGGAATGTCTATGATAATTTAAAACAAATGAAATTATTAAATGATCTAAGACAGTTATGATGTCTTAGTTAAAAATCTGGCATTATCCCCATCAAAGTCAGGTAAGAAATCTCAAATACCTTTCCAAATACAAATTGTATGAATAGCATAATTTGGTTTCATAAACACTTGTGAATAAGAAGGATCACGCCTATGGTTCATCCTATAAGGGTACATGTGAATCTCTTTAAATGTAGAATATTAACACAATAACTAAGAAAAAGACATGAAGGCTATGGTAAACAGGTGGATGAAAGTATTTCAAATTGTATACAGAAACAGTACACTGTACCCCATGTTAGTATTAATGTACATAGCTATGATTTAATAATAATAATAAAAAAAGAAGTAGCTGCCCATTCCTCTAAATTTCTGCAGTGGTATAACTAAATATCATGGTACCTTGAAATCTTTTAGCAATCTAACTAAAAGTTATGGAGTTCAACAATTACATGCATTTACTAACTTCCCTCTGCTCAGAAAGCATTTTCTGGTCATGTGGTGGTTTGGCTCAGTGACCATGCCCTGACCATTGAAGCTGCCTTTATCCCCAGGACAGAGGTCACACTGGTGCAGAACACAACAGACATCTAGAAAGATAACAAGAACCACACCACTACTTTGGCACCCCTTCAAGAGCTTCTCAGCAAGGAGTTCATGACTGCTGACCATATGGTGGGAAATCCTGGCAACAATTTGTCTAATATTAGAGTTAATATGATGTCTACCAGTAGGATGCGTGTTGCAGGATCATAACCACCATGGTAGACAGCGTTAGGTGGACTCTTAGCATTAACTTTGTTTTCACTTGCTCATTAGTTTCTGGGAAGATAATTCTGGGCTATCGTCTGTCATGATCCAATGTTTGCTTATTAGAAATTGTAATTTAATGTACTCAGTGTTCTATGATATTAAGTGTTAGAGAACTAGTTCAAGGGATTACATAGAATTGACAAATTTTAATGCTTGTGAGGATTTAAGAGCTGCTGTTAGTCCTGAGGTTGTCAGCAAGGTTCCATATGCCCACCTTAATTAGATATTACCAAAGCTAAAAGTCTCACCAAAGATGAAGAAACTGAACCTTTAAGGAAATTAAAAAAGAAAAAAATGAAGACCAAAAAGAAAAAAAAAATCCTGCCTAAGGTCATAGTGGCAGAATGAGGCCCAGCACCTTATTTTTGAACCTACTGCCATGTGTTTTCTTATAAACTGACCATGCTTGGTCACATTTCTTGAAAGTTTTTAATGTGACGTTTGGGGATTTAGAGAAAGAGAAAAAAACTAAATATTAATTGTATGAGAGTAAAGTTTTAACTAGCCCAGTTATAGTCCTGAATTCTTTACCTCTTCATCTTTCTTCTCAGTAGCCAAGAGTCTTCTTTTCCCAATATTTTTGCCATAAACCTAAGAGCCTACCATTTCCAAAAGTCTTGACCTGAGTTTTCTGATCCCCAAACTAAGATGGAGGCTGCAGCTCTGGACATAGTACGTACCCTCTGTCTTATTCCCACAGATTCTCTCACCACTGACAGGGTTAGCAACCAAAGGAAAACAAAGTGAGAACAAGCATAATACTAAGAGTTCACCTAACACACAAAAAGCAAGAGACTATTCTTTTGATGTGGCAATCAATTTTTTTGAATTTTAATAAAAGCTTTTTTTTTTTTTTTTAATTCCCTGCCAGAAAATTTGTGAGCCTATGGCCTTCATAGTCTTGCTCATCTCTCTCTGTCTCTTCCTGGCCTTGGTTCAGGTCCTAAACAGTTAGGCAGATTTTTTTCCTGACAAAACCATGAAGTAAACACTCAAGCATGTTTCCCTGGATGTTAATTTTAAAATAGGCACAGACCTTCCCATCAGCTCTTCTAGATTGGGGGTGCAATGGAGGAGAAGAGTGTGATCTGGTTCATTAAAATGCTTCCTACTAGACACAGGCACCTCAAAAAAGTGATAGAGACACAAAGCTGAATGATGAAAAAAAATTATGGCAGTTGAATAAGAGAATTATCCATACAGCTAGTTTTCATTAACTTCTAGGTAGAGAGATCAATGATTCTCAGGCATTATTCCACTTTATTCTCAGAATAACTTTAAAGTTGACACCTTTGTCACTGTTTTTTGTTTTAGATGAGGAAACTGACACTAACAGAAATCTTTTTTAAGTGTCCAGAGAAACAGGGCTCATTGCAGAGCTCAAATTCAAATCATCCTGTTTCCACAACTCGTGTCTTTGTGAGCACTATACGGTGATCTGTGTGACAGCTGGAAAATGCAAAATGTGCCTGCTGGGTTTCAGGAAATAACAAAACTGTCCAATCTCTCTCAAGTCTGAATGAGGTGATTTGTGGTGATAAACTCAAGTAGGAGAGAAGGAAGAAGCAGACAATGATGTCAAAACTGAGCTCTGAAGGTCAGGAAGAAGAAAGCCCCCAAGCATTGCAGACAGATCCAAGAGCATGCATAGAATTTCTGGATGATGCTGTGTGCTTAGGGAGTGGTCAGTTGTCAGCAGGCATTGGTTATCATGGGAAGTTTTTACTAGCAAAGCATTTAAAATATATCCCATGGTCAATGGTAATTAAACCACTGTGATATTGTACATAGGATAGCAATATTTATATATTGTGAGATAACTCCAATGACAAGGTGGAGTTAACAGAATCAGTCTTCTCATTAGAAGTTGATGTTAAGTCCACACCCTTGCAGTTTTTGTAAGATCAACCACAGTGAAATGAATAGCAGAACAAAGAGCTGGAATTTTCAAGGTATGAATTTTTCTTATATTGTGACTTTGAACCAATCATTAACCTCTGGGAAAGCTAATATTCATTGGCTAGGTTGTAGAGGCTAATCTTTTAAAGTCCTTTTGAAATATTATCTATACATCACTTTCCTTCTTCTCTTCTGCTGAAGAAGACAGCATTGTCTGCAATTCACTCAGTTACAGAATGTAACTTATTGTCTCATTTATGGATTGCTCTGGTCGTTTCTATTTTCACTATCTCTCTCCCATTACCAGTCAGGTAACCATTATATTGCTTATTTGCACCTCTACTGGAGGGAAAAGATGTGATAGCCAAACCAATCAACATTTTATTTGCTTGAAACTCTTGTAAAAGTTTACTAAGGGGAGAAAGTATTAAAAAAGTAATGAACACAACAAGATGTAGGGATGCTCTGTACATTTCATTTTTTCTGTAGGATATTTCTTTCCACTGAGTTTGTACAATCAAGAATCTGATTTAAATGTTTCTTTCACCTTACACATTATATTATACTGTTTTCTTTCCCTCCCATCTTTTTTACAGAAAATAGAACTGAAGTAAATTTAGTTTTAAGTGGATTTTAAAACATACTACATCAAGTTAGTGGCAAGACTTGAATTAGAATATGAATCTCCTGATTCTTTGATCTGTCTATGGTACCAAATTAAATCTACGCCATGCGTTCTGGATATTCTCATGGATTAGATGCATAAATAGAAGGGGAAGTGATTGCAGTTTCAGGATTATTATATAATTCATCATCTAAACAAGAAAATCTGTGACAGTGAAAAGGGGCACAATAAGAATTACTCCAGGACAATGGGCGTAAGCTAGACTTATTCCAGGCTTGCACATCTAATCTCAATCTAAGTGTCATAAAAAACCATCCTAATATGTGGTCCCAAAATACTAACTAGAGAGCATCCTGAGGATAGTACCTGGGCTACTCTACAAGTGGGATCCACTCTAGTCATCTTAAAACAGGGGAAAAAATGACCTCTGATCTATAAAGCTTATTCCTAAGGACCATTGGTAATGTTAGTGCGTTCGAAGGCTGGAGAAGTAGAGCTCTAATTTCATTACACCTCACCAAAAATTTCATTGATTTACTTGTTAATTAATTAATTCATTTTCACAAAATGAGCTCCTGCTGAGCTTCAGTCTCTGTGCTATAAGTTTAGTAGTGAACCAAGTACAGTGACTGTTCTAGAGCAGTGGTTCTCAACCTTTCTAATGCCACAGCCCTTTAGTACAGTTCCTGTGGGTCATGACCCACTGGTTGAGAACCACTACTCTGGAGTAATTCAAAACCTACTGAAAAAGAGAGATTAATAAACACATATTTACTTTCCAGATGCTAACTGCCTTCTGGATCTTGAAAAAAAAGGGGGAGAGAGACAGAGAAAGTATTATTTTCTATAAACTTGACTGAGACTACCATAATGAATATTCTAGAAGGAGCAGGAAAAGTAAGTCAAAGACGTAGATATTAAGTGACTTCTGTTAGTTCAGTGCTGATCATAATCCCACAAGACACCATCCTGAATGCCCTTATCCTGAATGCTGAAATCCTGAAGGATCAAAATCTATAAAGTCTAAGTGCCTAAATCCCCTAAAATCCCTAACATCTAAAATCCCCAAATCACAACCCTGAAAGAGCAAAATCCTCAATATTGAAATCCTGAGCACCAAATTCTGGAGAAGGCATTAGTGTATTTGGTTTTTATGGAGTATAATCACAATATGTTTGTTGGGTGGAACTATTTCCTTGTTAATGTCTTTATTTGGAAACTAAGTATGGTTTAAAGGTGTGGGTACAAAGTTGACAATGGGTGGACATGTGGACTTAATTTTGCATATCCATTTGATTGGGTTAAAGAATACCCAGAAACCTGGTAAAGCATGATTTTAGGTGTTCTTGTGAGGATATTATCAATGGAGATTAGTATGTCAGTTTGAGTGGATGAGGTGGGAAAGATCTGCTCTCAGTGTTGGCAGGAACCCTCCAATCAGTGCAAATATGGAGGCCCGTTGGGTCTCCCTCTACAAACTAGGACAGGTGTTTTCTCTGTTGTTGTGGACATCGTAAGTTTGTCTTCATGGAAGTGCATTACCACAATGTTGACTATGTGTATAAGAATGGTGCATTTCTCAATAAATGAAAAAATGTTCTTTTGTGCATCTGCATTTGTGAAAGATATAATTTCCTGAGATCTCAGTTCTTTGGGTGATTACACATATGGTGATGATGAACTTCATCAAAAGATTTAGGTTGTCCTTCATAGTATTTCAGATGACCACAGTTCCGTATAAAGCTGGTTGCCCTTGGTTACCAACCATAGCAATATACACTTACACATTTCATTTTTTGACTTATTTCCTTGTGGCTACAGTTCCTCTGCTCATAACTTATGTAATTGTCATTAGTATACCTGTTTGTGGTTGAAAAATATGTACATTATTTCTGCCTATTTCATTGTGTAATGTGGACTATAATGTGTTCTATTGTGTTTTTATATTTTTTAAGATAAATCCCCCTTTAAATATATTTTAAAGAATTTGTAAATTATTTTTTCCATAATTCTTGAGATTTTTACATAAACCCCTATAAGATATATGTGTATCAGTTACAGTTGTGCTAGTTACATTTTTACCCATGGGCTATAACCAGATTGCTCAAAAGGCAGGGAGCTTGGACTTTATCCTATACATAATGAAACCCAATCCATGCTTTTTCTTTTTTTTTTTTTTTGCTTTAAAGCAAGTGATATAAATATAATTATGTTTAAGACATGTTATATCAGTAGTAGTAAGAGACATTGACTCTAGATAACATCCATTACATAGTTCTTTGGAAAACTACATATAGTATAATTCTGAGGCCTATTTTAATGTTTTACCTACTTGTAACTTTGGTGGTTTTTTTTATTACAAAGATATTGTCCACTTTCTTTTCTCTCACTTTTCCTCTGCCTTCTTTTATGTTCATATTTTTTAAAGTATTCTTAGTATTTCAGAATCCCATGACACAGTGACTCCTTTTTAGATTAAATCAGAAATTCCTTTTGTCCTTCCACTGTCTTAAAAACTATCATTTCTAAGAGATTTTCTTTTCTTCTCTTTGTTTCTTTCAATTCACAACATAAAGCCAAATAACAAATTTAGTTTTCTTCTCCCTCCCTCCCCTTGTCTTTTTAAAACTTGGTTTCCCTTTTTTTCCTTATTGTCATATTGTCTTTGATCAGGAAGAGAGACATGCCTTTATTACCACCAAATTTGCTGAGTCATTTGTAATTTTCTTTGAGCTAAGGGCTTCAATGTCATTAGAGATGAAGTCCATGTCTGGTTGGTTTTTGAATGTAATTGAGTCAAATTACGTATTCTAATTGTACATCCTGATTTTTAATGAAACCAAAATGAGAAGGGGTCATATGGGTGCATGTACTTACAAAATCTTTCATGAGGTAATAGAAAAATAGTGATTCATATCTTTCCTACTGAATTTTCAAGGAGAAAAGTTGTTTTAAAATGAAGCCAGAAAAAAAGATAGAAACTGAGAGAAACACAAAAATATCTGAGTTTCCAAAAGCATACTTTAATTTTCAAAGATGAACAAAAAGAATTTTGTTCAGATAAATTATGAAATTATTTACTTTATAGAAGTTGAATATATGTAAGTGCTGAGAAATAAGAATATAATACTTGATTCATGTTAGTATACTTCTTTACTTCATGTATTTTTCCAAGTCTTTTTGACTGACTATAGAATTCTAAAAGTGTGGCAGATTTAAAAAGTGGCTACAAATTCCTTCTACAAAGTGAACATCACCCAGATACCAAAGCCAGGAAAGGATACAACATCAACAACAAAAGAAAACTACAGATTAATATCATTGATGAATATGGACACAAAAATACTCAGCAAAATCTTAACAAACAGAATTCAACTACACATAAAAAAAATAATTCATCACTACCAAATGGGTTTCATCCCAGGGATGCAAGGCTGACTCAATATACCCAAATCTATAAACATAAATCATCACACAAACAGAAGTAAAAACAAGGACCATGTGATCCTCTCAATAAATGCAGAAAAAAACATTTGACAAAATTTAGCATCTTCTTTTTTTGATAAAAATATTTAATAAAATTGGCATATCGTGGACGTGGGATATAATTATAAGAGGGACTTTGCCTAACAAATGCAATTAGTCCAGCCTAATTCTTTGTACCCTCAATGAGTCCCAAACAATTAAAAAAAGAAAAAAATTTGCATAGATGGGACATTCCTTAAACTGACATTTTCAACAAATCCACAGTCAATATCTTATTAAATAGAGAAAAGCTGAAAGCATTCTCATGTGGAACTGTAACCAGGCAAGGATGTCCATTATTGCCACTACAATTTAACATATTTGTGGAAGTGAAGGATACTAAAAGTATCTAAATGGTAATAAAGGAGGTCAAACCACTGCTATTTGCTATTGATATGGTCTTTTACTTAGCCCCACAGACTCAGCCATGAGACCTCTGGAGGTGATCAAGAAGTATAGTAACATCTTAGGATATAAAATCAATGCACATAAATCAGTAGCCTTTATATATGCCTATAACAGTCAAGCTGAGAATCCAATCAAATCCAATACTCTTCACAGAAGTATCAAAGAAAATGAAATACCTTGGAATATGTTTAACAAAAGAAGTGAAGGATCTCTATAGAGAGAATTATGAAACACTGGGAAAAGAAATAGCGGAGCACATTAACAGAAGGAAGAACATACTATGCTCATGGCTGGGATGAATCAACATTGTTAAAATGTCTTTACTACCCAAAGCAATCTACAGATTTAATGAAATCCTCAATAAAATACCTTCATAGTTTCAAGTTCTAAAAAATATAGTTCTATGTTTTGTATAGAACCAGAAAAACCTTGAAATACCCAAGGAAATTCTATGAAATAATAAATATATCACTTTACCAGACTTCAGTGTATATTACTAGTCTATAGTTATCAAAACAGCATGGTATTAGCATAAAACTAGAGACAAAGATCTATGGAATGAAATAAAGAATCTAGAGATGAAACCAGCCACATACAGCCATCTGATCTTTGACAAAATAAACAAACCATACATTGAAGAAAAGAATCCCTATTTAACAAATGGTGCTGGGAGAACAGCCAAATGTAAGAGATTAAAACTGTATCTGCACTCCTCACCCCTTACAAAATCCAGGATGGATAAAAGATTTGAATCTAAAACATGAAACTATAAAAACCCTAGAAACTAATGTGGGGAAAAGTCTTACTCTTATCAGCCTAGGAAAATAATTTATGAGGAAGACCTCAGTGGCAATTGCAGCAGCAACAAAAATAAATAAATGGGACCCGATCAAGTTAAAAATTTTTGCACACCTAAAGGCACAATCAGCAAATCTAAAAGACAACCTTCAGAATGGGGGGAAGATGCTTGCCTGCTATGAATCTTGTCAAAGGGCTAATTTCTGGAATCTACTCAGGCAAATCAATAAGAAAATAACAGCCCCATTTAAAACCTGGACAAGAGACATGAATAGAAACTTTTCTCAGAACAGAAGGATGGCCAACACACACATTAAAAAATTGCTCATCACACCCATTATCAGAGAAATGCAAATCAAAACCACCTGGAAATATCACCTAACTCCATTGAGAGTGGCTCATATCATAAGGTCCCAAAGCCACAGATTCTGCTTTGTGCATGGAGAGAGGGGAACACTTATGCACTGTTGCTTGTTGGTCGAACTACAAACTAGTACAGCTTTTACAGAAAGAAGTATACTTTCTGTATACTTCTGTTTTTAATGTTTTTTAATGCCATTTTGGTCAAAGAAAATCACATATCTCAGAGTACTCAGAGAAGTAAAACTAGGCCTAGTATTTGATCCTACAGTCCTACTCCTACATATCTACCCAAAAGAAAAGAAATTTTGGTACAAGAATATTTGTACTCATATGTTTGTAACAGCTCAATATATGGAAACAACCCAAGTGCCCTTCAACACGTGAATGGATTAATCAACTATGGTATATGAATATCATGGAATGCTATTCAGCCATAAAAATATGGAGATTTTGCGTCTTTTCTAACAACCTAGATGGACTTAGAGAACATCCTCCTAAGGGAACTATCACAAGAATTGAAAAACAGCTGGCCCAAGGACTCCGTACTAAGTTGAAACTAGTAGAATAGTGTTTTTCAACCTTCCTTATCTCATTCACATTTGAACCTATAGGTAAATTTCTGTGGCCCATTTAAATTATGTTAGTCAAAAGTAAAAACAGTAAACAAAAGAATATATTTACTGTTCTTTGAATATCTTTCAAAAATAATTTAATTAATCGTCTTTAAAAATTTTCACAGCACACCTAAAATCCTCTCATGACACACCAATGTGCCGCGTGTGGACATGATTGAAAATCACTGTAATAAAATAACAACTGAAGGCTCACCTGAGAAAAACCTCAGTTATAGTCAAGTGGGGAGCAAGAAGGGGTTTGGTAACTTCCCACCCAACAGGGGCAATGCGTATGTATATGGCAGACCCTGGGTGAAGGACACAGCCGCTATTGGGACGTCTACCTTACCAGTAGAACCTACTCATATGTTCCCTCATCTTAATCTGAATTAAAATAAAAAAAGAGAAAGTGGCTACAATATTGCTCAGCTCTTACCCTTAAGAGTACATTTCTCCATTTGAATCTTGCCTGAGATACAGGATGTGCTTTGACCAAAATGGCACTAAAAAACATAATGCAAGACAATAGTTGAAATGCACTTTCCATTTCTTTTGCTTCTTTCAAATCCAGCTACTTTGTGAAGAAGCCAAAGATAACCTTCTATTTTTTTTTAAGAAATGTAGCCTTTTTGCCTTTAATGCTCCAGATGACAATCAGAAATATGAGTGAGATTATTTAGGACCAAGAAACCCAAGGAAACCCAGCAGCTTGTTGTTGTGAGTAAATACAGATGAGACAATCAGAGGAACTGCATTGCTGAGTTCCTTTGTATAGCAACAAAGTACTATTGTTTTAGGCCACTAAATTTGAAAGTAAATTAAAAGGTTCAACAGCTAATGTAATGTGCTGTGTCTCTAGCTTTGGTAGGACAAGTTCTAAGAAGAAGGTCCCAAGATTCTTGACCACTGTACCCCATGCCCTGTATGAGCTGTGATTACAACTGGGCGTCACTCCCATGATTAGGCAAAAGTAAAGGAATCTTGCAGATACAATTACAGTCTCTACTCAGATGACTTTGTTTTAATCAAAAGTAAAGTTATCTTGGGTGAGTCTACCCTAATATAGTATGTCTTTAAAAGAGGTAAGAAGAACTTGAAGCAGAAGTAGACACTTTTCTCCTTGGCCTTGAAAAAGTAATCTCTCGTATTATGGAGGTGAGTACATGGTAAGAATAGTGACAGCCTCCCCGCCTCTAGGTCATAGCCAGAAAAAAATTGGGTATCCTAGTACTTCAGCTGAAAACTTAATAATCAGTATGCCAGAAGAGAGCCTGGAGTTTCAGATGAAGTCATTGGCCTACCTGGCCACTAAATTTCTTTATTTTCCAGTTTTTTTTTTGTTTGTTTTGTTTTGGGGCTGGGGCTGGGTTTGAACCCACCACCTCCGCCATATGGGGCCAGTGCCCTACCCTTTTAAGCCACAGGCACCACCTCAATGGCCACTAAATTTCAAAGTGATGAGACTTATAGCAGAGATGGAAATTGCAAGATGATAATGTACATTATGTTAAGCTAAATTTGTGGGTTTTTGTTATCCACCAAGACAAAACAAATATCCTAACCTAGGTAGGTCTTTAACTATCAGATATAATAGAAGCTGTGATGTACAGAAATGATCAGTTTACAGATTTCTATGCCCAGTTATAAATCTTGGTAGAAGGGAGAAGTAAGATTCTTTGCCTTGAAGAGAGTCATTTTCTCTTCCTAAAGGCTCATAGAAAATGTAGTACCCCCTCTCCGCTTCAATGTCATGTGAAAATAAAACAAAGAGAAAATTTTTATCCGTAAGTGATGGCATCTTCAAAAACCGATACTCAATTGAAGTCAGAGGATTGGATTATATGACCTCTTGAGGGAATTTCTTGCTCCCATAATGTTGTGGCTCAGAATAATGTCATCTTTTCTTGGTCCTAAAAGTGCTGAAAGGCACTTAAAATTATAAGTCAAAGTGCATGACTGATGGGATTGTTAATGTTGAGAAAGAAATGACTTGTTCTCTATTATAACACAAACAAAAGGAACATAACTTCCACCAAGGAAAACAAAGACTAGCGGAAAACTGTCTACTGATAAAATAAATGGCATAATGAAGCCGGTAAAAAGTCCCAGCTGGTTACAAATACAGATACAGGCTAGCCAAATCTCCATGTGGCAGAATGGATGCAGAGCTTTCTCTGACAGAACAATGACAAGAGATTTCAGTGAATATGCATTGATTTAGCAGGGCCTTGGACAAATCCATCTTTACTGAGTGGCATATACAAGTTCCCTGTCATTAAGTACAAATCAAAGCATTTAAAATGCATGCAAGAAAAATTTTTCAATCCTTGCAAGGCTTAGCACCATGCAGAGAGCACCATAGGGCATCAATTTTTTATAGCGTTATTCCTGCACCACTTTCCTGGATCTGTCTCACTTTCCACTTCTTCATTTGCCCCGATTCTCCTAAGTTCTGACCTTCTCATGTGTTCACTCTGGCACTTTTCTAGCTGTACTCTGTGTTTACTTTCTGAGAATGACATACATTTCTTCTGAATATTCTCTATCTCATGTTGCATAATGACGAGATCTTTGACTTCAGGTAGCCAGTTTTATCTACTTTATCCCAGTTCTTCTCATGGGACTAAGGCAAAATTTAGGCATTATCATGCACTATGAAAACTGCATTTTCCTTCTCAGATAATCATTCTAACGCTGAAAATTTTCCAGTCATCTTTATAGAGAATGAGGAATTTGAACCAGGTCTTAAAGATTGAAGGGAGTGGTTGGTCCTTCAGAAAAAGAAGAAAAGGTTTTGGGACCTAAGAGACTAGAATAACGATGACACTTTGACATACTCAAGTATAGTCATGACTATAAACCAAGACCCAAAATGGCTTAATATATGCTCGGGGTTAAGTGAGTCTCTTGCATCAACCTCCCAAGTAGCTGGGCCTACAGGCACCCGCCACAACACCCAATTATTTTTTTGTTGTAGTTTTCCTTGTTTTTTGTCAGGCCTAAGCTGGGTTTGAACCCACCAGCCCCGGTGTACATGGCTTGTGCCCTACCCACTGAGCTATGGGCACTGAGTCCACATCATTTCTTTTAATCGTTGTGACAACGACAAGAAGTAGGTATCATTATCCCAAAGACTATGTGCAGATTAAATGGTAAAATTTAAACTTGAACGCATGAATAACTTGTTGGTTATAGTGTGGTGCTTCCCTGAATAAATGGTGTGAATGAAGGTCAGAGCATGAAATTATGAGGCAAAAAAGATCTCAACTTAAAATTTTGTTCTTCTAATAACTGATAGTGTGACCACTCACAGATGATTTGATTCAGTCAGTCTGGAGTAGAAACTGGCATTTGCATTTCTTTTTTTAATTATTTTTTTATTTTTTATTTTTTATAATCTTTTTTTTATTAGATCATAATTGTGTACATTAATTCTATCATAGGATACAGTGTATTGCTTCCATATGCAGTTTGGAAAACTCTCATCCAACTGGCTAACATAGCCATCATGTCTTTCTCATAATTGTTGTGTTAAGACATTCA
>CAUYQV010067907.1:0-28933 GCA_963574575.1 Galagoides demidoff | reverse complement strand
AGCACCTCAGGGCTGGATTAGAGGAAGACCCTCACTTCTTTTAGCATGACTCAATCTTTTGCAACTTTTATACAACATTTTTCTTTTAGGAAGGGGGGAAAAAAACCCTGAAAACAGAATAGAAAGAAGAGTGAGAGAAATAACTGATGCAGTTCGGGTGAGAAAGCTCACGCCCACATGATTTTTATTGGGATGCTACTTTTAAGATGAAACAACAGCCGCCCAGCAGAGGTTGTGGGTGGAACTTCAGAAAGATTGCTCATGTGAACGGGCGAGTGTGTCTCAGCTCCCTGCTGGCCGCTCTGGAGTTCCTAATAATTAGGTACCTGCCCATCTCCTGGGTGTGCAGCAGGACACAAAACTCTGCTCATCCCTCCAGAGCGGGCCAGTACAAAGAACAAGAGCTGGCACTCTGGTCTGGCTCCTCCGTCCACACAGCCTGGCTGTCATGCACCTGCTGTGATGTTATCCCAGCCCCAGGAGTGGCGGTGACGGCCCTGGTGTGTGCTCGTGGCTTAAGTGGAAGAGTTTCAGCACCATCTAAGGGTGATCTTCTAAAGCAGCTTCCCAGATGTTCTGTTCAAGAATCAGGGATGCAGCGTGTGTTTGGCATAAAGGCTCTCAGGCCTCTAAACCTCCAGAAGTGATATTTTTGGGGGGTAGGGGGCTCTAGGTCTGTGTGAGGATTGTCTCTGGTGCTTTGGGCGGACTTCCTGGGGAACTACTGAGGCACAGACTTCAGGTCCTGAGTCCGCAGAGGAGCACCAGCGTCTGTGGATTAAAAGTCCTGGAGTGAGGTGGCAGTCTACAGACTGTCCTTTGGGAAACACTGACCCTGAGAAAGGGCAAGTGACAGACAGTGGTCCCCTGTGTGGGCCGGGGCCCACAGAGAGGTGGTGACAGGAATGGCCCAAATGATTAGTGTTGTTGTGACTTGGTTTGCATCTCCACTTTTTTTTTTTTCTGTATCATTTAAGAGACTTGTGCATTTAAAAAGCATCTGTTTATGTTTTTGGACATGTGGAAAGTTGTAATTTAGTGACATCAAGCCCTGAGCTGAGTGGGAGTGGAGACATGAAGGAGAGTTTGTTATTGAAGTTAAGCTGGTGTGAATCCAAATTAGAAACTAATAACTTCAGTGTATTAAAGGTAATCTCCAAGGCAACCACAAACAGCTATCAAATATACACCAAAGGAAATGAGGAAAGAATTTAAACATTTCATTATAAAAAAATCAACTGAACACAAAAGAAGGCAGTAATGCAGAAAATGAGGGGTGAAAAAAGCCTCTACAGTGCTTGGAAAATAAACACCAAGATGACAGAAGGCGGTCCCTCTGTCCCCATGGGTCCTAGGAAGGAAGGACATTGGGACATGTGCCACAGGGCAGAGAAGCCTCAAGGACGTTGGTGATGATCGTGCCAGTGTCAGTGTGCTTAGTACCACTGCACTGTACACTCTGAAATGGTCAGAATGGCAGACTTTCTGTTATGTGTATTTTAGCACAGTGAAAAAATTAACAAAAAAGTCCCCACAACATATACAAATAGCGAACACTTAAATTTCCTTTTCAGAGACCCCAAAGATGCATAGATGTGTGGGTCATTTGCTTTCCTGTCCTTGGGCCCATTTTCTGACCTTTTTCATTCCTCTTTGTTTCCTGGGACCTGCTTTTCCTGGTCCCCTTGTCCCCCACTGCTGGGCAGTGCTGGCCACCAGGAAGCGTTAGCAGGACATTGTCTGCAGGTGAGAGAGGGGACGGGGGGGGCGGGGGTGGGGGGGAAGGGAGCCGTATGTCTCTAGCACAGGTGGCCTCTCTGGAGGTGCCTTTGCCTCATCCTTGTATCTCTAACCCAAGACAGTGACAAGTGGGGCTGGCTTCCTGCTGTCACCAAACTCTGGTTCCTTTCCCTCTTGTGTTTGGCTTGTACCTCCTGCCACAAATTCCCTGCATTAATTTTCCTCCTCGTGAACCGTCTGGAGTCAGTGCTGATTTTAGACTAGGCCACAGTTGGAATGAAGTTTGCCCTACTCAGCCAATAGGCTCATGAGGAAACACTGCTACTGCCCAGCTAAATCGTGACAACGCAGATGAGAGGGTTGCCCCAGCCTTTGAACACAGAATGTTCTCTGCCAGAGCAACCATCCCTTTCTCCCTCCAGCTTGGTTGGCCTTTGCACCACAGTGATCCAAGGACCCTCCCAATGGAGCTGGGGTCACTGCTGAGTGACTCTGCCTGCCATGTAGGGCCCCCTTTCATTCCTCCATGGGGCCCAGGCTTCCCTCCCACTGTGGGGCCCTGAGATCTCACTCCCTGTGGGATGTGTGGCCCTATGAGTTGCTGTGTGTGGGTGACTTGTTCAGCCGAGCCAGTGTGTTTGTGGCATGTAGGGATCATCAACTTTCTCACAATGTGACCCTAAAGTCAGGCTGCCTCCCCCACCTGGAGCTCAGTGGGAGGCCGCAGAATCCAGCCCCAGCTGCAGAGAGAGCTGCCTGGGTCCTTGGGAGATACCACATCCTGGCGCATATTTCAGGGCTATGTAAGGGGTCACTGGGGGTTATTGTGACTATTTCGGATTTCACCCAATGCATGACTTCAGAACTTGATTTCTGAGAAGGATGTGACTCATCTTTTTCATTAAAGAAAGACTCAAGTTTACCATTAAAGAAAGGCTCAAATTTTACAAAGGAATTCACTGCCTGAGGGGAATTCTCTATAGTTCTGGGGCAGATGGAGCCTCAGGCCAGGCGGTTAGGAACTGAACAGTTTCTTGGCAGAAGTGATGGATATTTACAAAGGAGAGGTCTGCTGGCCCCAGCTAGAAGGGTGGACTTGTGAGATGATGACTAACAGAGAGCAGGTGTTATGTGCCAGCCCCATTCATGCTCTGTCCACACAGCAGCCCATTCTGCAGGCGAGAAAGTGGAGCCCTTGATGACTAAGCAGCTCTGCTCCAGCTCCCACAGCTCATAAACCACAGGGCAGAGTCAAGCCTGGCCGTGGCTCCAGAGTCCACATTCCTGCACATGGGAGCTGAGCTCCAGGTTGTAGATCAGTATGAAATTCACTGTCTGACCTTGAGCAGAGCCTCATCTCCAGGACTGGGTTTGGAGGATTATTGGACTCTAAGATCTCCTCGGAGGGGGTCTCAACTCCTGCATCTAACCCTGGGACCCCAAGTTGGCCGAGGGTCCTAGGGGCATCCCCAGAAGTAAGGGACCCTCCCCAATAGCACCATGCCTTTTGGGCAGCGCCCCCCCCTCCCCCAGCCCCATGGTACCTGGTAGTCTGTATCCCTCTGAAGAGCCTGGTTTTCACTCTGCTTGCAGGGAAGGGGTTTTCTGAAGCTAGGGTGTTCATAGCCCCCTCCCCTGTCTCATCTGGCACCCCGCCTGCCTCCCCATCTAGATTGAGAGCATTTCTCTATGTGTGTCCACAGTAACTAGATCTCACAGTAGGAACAATCCAATGTCACTGAGGGCTCACTAGTGTTTCTGTCATCTTGCTGGTTTGTGACCAGTGTCCACTGGACACATGGATCCATAGTCCAAGGAGGCAGGGACCAGAGAGATGCAATTTGCATTCCCCCAGACTGCTGCCAGACCACAGAAGGCATCAGGAATCAATTAAACTAAAGTTAACAGTGGGTGGGTGACAAGACGTCAGGGTTACCTGTGGAAACTTCCCTGGGCTGTTGGTCTAAGTGAACTCTTGAGGCATCTTTCCAAAATTTCCCCAAAGCCCTTCCTTACATGGGCATTTGGAGCCTGCATTGGCTCTGCTCCAGGCTTTGGCCAGGTTGTGACCACAGGATTGGACATCCCACATGCCCTCCCTTCTGAGTTTTCCCAGGGAGGACCTGCTTTGCTGACCTCAGGCCTGGGGAGACCTCCCCATAGGCCATTTTCATTGTGTCTGACCTGGAGGTCAGTGTGAGCCCTGGTTAGCCAGCAGGTGTCTTAGCGCCAGACCTAGGGCTGCTGGAGAGGGGGCTGCTCACACGGGGAACCTGGGAGACAGGGAGGGGCCTTGCTCAGACCAGCAGGGACCGTGTGCTTTGACCTCAGCTGCCTCTTCCAGGTCACCCCCAGGTTCACACGTCAACAATCCCGGGGTCTCTTCTTGGTTCTTCACACACAAGGTGCTCCCGAGATGCCATCTTGCCACACCTCAGCTGGTCCCCAAGTGTCTGGTCAGTGGCCACGTCCTGCTGTCCACATTGCACACAGAACCCCACCAGTTTCGCTGGACACACGAGAGGGGGCCTATACTCTCTGTGGCTTTCGGTACCCCATACCTGCCCAGGGGTGGCCCTGTCATAGGGATGCTGTCCCTGGGGTTGCCTCCTGCACCAGGGAAGCCAGCCAGGTCCCCAGTTTCAAGATATTTTGCTTTCCAAAATTAAATTCCTCTGCCAGAGGCTTTTCACTCAAACAGCAATCTCTCATAATTGCTCATTTTGGGATCTGATCGGATAGTTCCTTGACAAGAGTCTACGGATATCACGTTAATAGAAAAAAAATTATATTTGACATTTCTGTGCTCTTTTTTGCCAAAGGTACTGAGCCCCGTTTCTTATTAGTTTTCTGCTGGCAGATTTATTTTGCGTTTCCTCTTTATTACTGGGCTTAATGGAACCAGCACTGTTTGAGGAGAGAGATTATGACTACCTCCTCGTGACACATGGCTCTCAGTTAGGAAAGTTGCAGACTCCGAGGGCAGAGGGTGGGCTTGGAGACACAGTGAGGGGGTGGGGGCCGTGGGGACTGAGCAAGCCATCTAATGGCAGGAGCACCCAGGCACCTTTGTTCCCAAGCAAGGGTCCTGACATTTGAAGGTGGCTCTGGGCAGTGCCTCTGCTGTCCTCCCCCGCCACATTGCTTGCCCTGTAAGATGAACTTGGGGTCCTTTGATCAGGCTCCCTGCTCCCACCTTCTCCCCTCATTCATTCCAACGGTGCAGGACAGCTCCTCGAGGCAGGGGCCTCTGTTGGGAGGATGTTGTGTCTGTCCCCAGGCCTGCCACAACATGGTGACCCCACCACCTTGCTTTCAGCTGGGGATCACCTCAGCTGTCCAGAGGGCAGAGAGAAGGAGGGGGTTCTCTTCCCTAACACAGAACCAATACAGTGCTTTGCTGTCCACGAAAGTGGTGTATGCTTCTTGTAAAGAAAAAACCAGCCTGAACAATGTATAGGTTTTTTGCATAAAGCAGGGCATGTTTGAGGGGGAACTAACATGCCTCTGGTTATAGTTTTTCAACTTCTAAAGTTTTTCATGTAATGTCACCCATATATAGTATTTTGAAACAAGATGGGATCCTAATGTACAAAAAGTCTTTCTCTTTATTATTTACCATCACGCCAGGGACATTTTCTCTTTCACTGTGTGGCTGTCCCCTGACCTCCCGCTTGGAAACCCGTTTGTCCTCAGTACTCTACAGCATAAATCGTTGTCGTCTCTGTTCACGTGTCCTGGGAACTCGAGGAGCAAGCATTTTCAAATTTTGGAGGATTTCGTTTCTCCAAACTGTCTCCATTCTAATGTATGATTGACACTTCCCCCAGCCCACACAGGACTGTGAGGGTAGCGAGTCCCTGGGCCCTCGTGGTGAGCTTTAGTTTTTGCTAACCCAACAAATAAACATATTTTTCTTTTTACTTGTGAATCTTGGATAAGTGTGATGCTGAGCTCTGTTTCAGCTCTGTTTGCATGCAGATCTTCGTGAAGTTTTTATTCAGGCCAGCTCTTAAACATGTTTTCATATTGATTTGAATATTAAGGACATCAACTTGTTGTTTGTCACAGTGCCATATTTTCTTCAAATCCTTTGCTCCTGTATACTTGTCTTATAATTTTATGTCTTGTCTTAATGTGAGAGCCAGACCAGCTCCATTTTACTGCACAAGCTCTGTTCCCAGCCCCTCCACCTCCCTCCACCCCAACCGCAGCTGGTAAACCGGCAAGGCTACTCCCTGCCGCCCCCCCCCACCCTAGGTTGCACAGCCACTGAACCGTAAACTGAGTCACCTTAGGCAAACAGCTGCCATAATAAACAATGTAAGTTTCTATTTCCTTGAAATACAGGTATTTCCCTCCAGCTGCCTAATCAGGCTATACCACCTCTAGCCCCTGGTTAAGAAATCCCCCACCTCTCATCTGTACACTAATGAAATCATCAACCACCAATGCAAATCCTCCTTTACTAATGAAATCACCAACCACCAATCAAAAGTGTACTCGTACCCGACCCTACCTTTCTTGCTTTCTGTACCCCATAAAAACTTCCCCTACCCCAGGTTCGGGGCTCAACCTCCGCTTGTATGCCAGGAGAGTCCAGACCCGGGTTTGAATAAATCTCACCTCTTGCTTTTTACATGGGAGTGTGTCTCGGATTTGTCTGTTGGGGCCATTTGGGGGAATTTCGGGTACAACATTTATAATCAGAAACTTTAAAATTCATGTAATCAAATTAACCTATCTTTTGTTTGTTATTTTCCATCGACATTTCACATAAAATGCTCTTCCTTACCCTCAAGACTTTAGGTCATTTTCCTAGCTTTTCCTGAAAGATGTATATAGATTGAAAATTTTCTGTTTTAAATGACAAAATGGATACATTCTTGTAAAAATGACAAAGTGCATGTTTTTGAGGACCCGCCATTTGCCAGGAACTGTGCTCGGTGCTTGGAATAATAATGAAAAGTTCTGCTTCCTTGGAGCTCATATGTAGGAGGCCTCCACAAATTATCACACCAATAACTATAAAATGAGCACTGGGGATTCAGAAATTATTACAAAGATAAAGGTAAAGTGACTGCTGAGATAAATTTTATGAAGATGAGGCATGTGCCATGCGGTTGGATATAAAGAGGGCTGGCTCTCAACACTCCCCACCTAATCACTCCCCAGAGGGAGAAATACTTGAATTGTGATTTAAAGTGAATGGAACTTCACTGTGTGTGGAAGATGGTGGTGGCCAGAGGAGAGGTGAGTCAGAGCAGGGAACGGCATTCTGCAAATCTGGAACAGCATGTGCAAGGGGTCTGTGGTCAGGTGAAGAAGGGAACACCCAGAGCAGAAGGGTGAGAAGGCCAGACTGACCCCATCTTGCACTCCCCCATCCTACCCCTCACTTTATCATGACCTGTTCCTGAGCACGTAGGCCGTGCAGAAGAAATGGGTTGTTAAATAAGGATTGTTAAATAAACATACCCTGTGGAGACAGGGCAGATTAGCCCAGGATTGCAGACCCTTGTAAAACCACACCTGGCTCCCCTTGTAATTGCTTGACCCTGACCCCCTGCCCCATAGATCTAACCTTGCCTCTTGCTTCTGTAAACAGCTTTGCATTAGGAATTCCAACCCCTCCCCAACTGAAAGAAGGGTATAAAAAATCCCCTACCTCTGTGATTCCTTGTTGAGAATTTGGGATATGAATCCGTCTTGTTCAGCTAGCCAATAAAGGACCCCTACCTAATTTGGACTCAGTGTGCTGGCATTTTCTGTATAATTCCACTCGCACTGGGTACAACAAAAGTGCTGAGAAGTGTGAGAGGGTCTGGGAGGTCTCAAAACAAAAAGGAAGAAAGTAAACATGCACCTTCTCTCCTCTCTGCCCCTCCTGCCTTGCTTACCTGCTCATCTCATTTCTCAGAGACAGCCACAGTCAGAATTGGGTGTGTGTCCTTCCAAAAAATTTTATATGCGCATTTAAATGTGTAATATTAATAATGAAAAACTAAAGTGTGTGTGTATATTTATATTTTCTTCCTGCTTATGAAAATCTTCAAAATGTGCACAAAGGTGGAGGGTACCCACGCCCAGGTACCCATCACCCAACATCAACAGAACAGGGTCTTGCCTCAGGTTAAAGGTGCCAGAGGCAAAAGGTCTCTCTATTTCAGGTTACCAGGGTCACCCTACTGGCTGAGGGCTGGACAGGGAAGGCAGAGAGGATCTGGAGAAGGAGGAGGACCAGGTGCAGCACAGCTGAGCACCATACAGCAAACTGCACACCTCTAGCCATTGTGCTCTTTCGTGCCTAACAGAAACTCTTCCCTTACAGTCATGCTATAATCACATTGTACACACAAACAATAATTCCTTAATTTAATCTACCATGGTAATGTACTGAGTATTTGTGTCCCCTCAAATTCAATGTTGAAAACTAAAAACCGGATCAGCAGGTGGGGTCTTTGGGAGCTGCTGAGGCTGTAAGCACAGGGCCTCAGGATGCGATTAGTGCCCTTGAAAAGAGGCCCGGAGAATGAGTTTGTACCTTTCAGCTAAGTGAGGACACAGCAAGAAGGGGGCTATCTATGAACCAGAAGTGGGACCCAGTACAGTGAGAAGTATCTGCTGTTTACAAGCCACCCTGTCTGTGGACTGTGTCACAGAATTGTGAACTGAGACACTCTATCCATATTTCAATTCCTTTGATTGTGTGAAAAAAACTGAATTTTAATAGTTGATTCATTCGACTCCAGATCCAAATAAATTCTACGTGTTGCACGTGAGTGTTGTGTATGTCACGGCTCTGAATTACACTAGTCTCCTTCCTCCCCATGCCCTTTTTCCCTCCTCTAGCAGATGAGGAAACCAGCTCAACTGTCCCATGGGAACATTTACCTCGGGAATTTGGTTGATTGCTTCCCGCCTCCCAAATTGCTGCAGGCTTGAAATTAAATGCAAAGGCCAATGAGATCCAGGTTTTTCCTTGGGAGGTGATGCTGTGTCCTTTACACTAGTTTCTATCAGGAGACCGGTAATGACTGCAAATCTCACTTTTTACGACACTGAGATTGATCAGGGAGTTTAGATGGCAGCAATCTGATTCCTTCAATGTAAATTTCTCCATTGATTTTCCACTTAGGAGCTTTCCCATCCGTTGACAACATTAACCTGGTTAATTTTTAAATAAGGTATTGAAACTTTTAATTTTCTTATTCCTTTGGAAATTATTTGCTTGAGTTCTTTTTTTTCCGAAGAGCTATTTCTCATCCACTAGGGCTGTGGATTTATTATGAAATCTAATTCATACCAGGAAGGCAGGATAAGTGTTTAATTTTCCCCTTTATGTATTAATTTTCAAATTTTCAGTCATGTGTTGTAATCCTAGCAACCTCCGGGAGAGTACATGAGTTTTGCTATACACATTTTTTTTTTCCTCATAAGCACCCTCTGTAACCACATTCTGTTCTTATAGCTTTAAAAATTGAAATTCATTTCACGTAACATAAAAGTAGCCATTTTAAAGGGCATGATTCAGTGGCATGTAGATCACTTCCAATGTCCTGCCACCATTGCCTAGTGCCAAAGCATTTTCTTCAGCCCCTTTTCCCTGCCCCCAAATCCATGGCAACTATTGACCTGTTTTCTGTCATGATTGATTTAATTGTTTTGGATACTTAATATAAATGAAATCAGACAATATGTGATCTTTGGCTTCTGGCTTCTTTGTTTAGCAATGTTCTGGAGATGTATCCAAGTTGTAGCAGGAGTCAATGTCTCACTCTTTGTTTTAGCTGAATAAAGTTTCATTTTATGGATGGACCACATTTTGTTATCCATTCAGTGGTTGATAGACATTTGTGTTGTTTCTAGTATTGGGCTTTCAGGTACAAGGATCTGTTTGAGTCTCTATTTTCAATTATTTTGGGTATATACACATGAGATCAATAGTTTTTAATATTTAGCTTCCACATACAAGTAAAACATGTGAAATTTGTTTTCTGTGCCTGGCTTATTTCACTTAAAATGTTCTCCAGTTCCATTTATGTTGCTGCAAATAGCAAGATTTCATTGTTTTATGGGGCTATATAATACTTCATTGTGTGCATATACCATAATCTCTTTATTTTCATCCAACTGGTTAACATAGTTTTGAGGAACCTCTGTGGAATTCTTTATTAAGCCTAGTAGGGTGTGTGTGTGTGTGTGTGTGTGTGTGTGTATGAATTCTTTAGGCTTTTCTAGTTATAAGATCAAGTCATCTGTGAATAAAGATAGTTTTACTTCTTTATTTCTAATTTGGATGTTTATTATTTCATTTTCTTGATTATGATTAGAAATTCTAGTACAATGTTGAATGGAAGTGGAAAAAGTGAGCATCCTTGTTTTGTTCTTGAATTTAGCTGGGAAGCTTTCAGTTCTTCACCACTGAGTGCAATGTTAGCTGTAAGGTTTTATAAATGTCTTAAGTTGGCTGGTTGTTTGTTTAAAGTATGAAAGGCTATTGAGTTTTGTTAAGTATTTTTCTGCATCAATTGAGATAATTTTTTTCTTCATTCTATTAATTTCATGTATTACATTAGTGAATTTTGTGTATTTAACCATCCTTGCATTCCTGGAATAAATACACTTGGTTACAGTGTCTAATTCATGCTGCTGGGTTAGGTTTCCTGATATTTTGTCAGGGATTTAACTTAACAAAGGATAATGATCTGTAGTTTCTTCTTGCAATGTCTTTGGTGTTGGGGTAATGCTGGCCTCACACAATGAGTTCAGAAGTAATTCTTCCTCTTCTGTGTAGAAGAGTTTGAGAATTCTTGGGGTTTGTTCTTATAAATGGTTGAGGTAATTACCAGTGAAGCAGCTTTGTCCTGAGCTATTCTTCGCTGGGAAATTTTAAATTACTGATTCAATTTCTTTGCTTATTATAAATGTGTTTGAATGTTTTATTTTTCCTTGAGTCAGTTTTGGTAGGTTATCTATTTCTAGGATTTTTTTTAATCTAAGCTATCTAATTTGTTGGTATACAATTGCTCGTAACATTACCTTATGATTCTTTTATTTCTGTAAGGGAAATTGTAATTCCCAAATGTTCATTTCTGACTCTTACTCATGGACCTTTATGTGCTTAATATCTTTTAATCCATTATAGTTATCATACTTTTTGATGTTGCATTAACTCATTCCTGTTCCATGAGAGATACATCAAGCTGGCTCCTGTATACTCTATGACCCCTGACAGCATCCATGATTTATAAAATGTTAAGACAACCCAGGCTCATTATATACATTTTCCTACCCCATTTCCTAACCCATCAGTTATTCAAATGGTTCAGGATCCTGCCAGACCTGGAGTGTTTACCTTTGTGATTCCCTGTACCTGGACTGCTCTCCTGTACCCATTTTCAGTTCAGGTCATATTTATTCTTCAGGTCTTGGATGCAATGTCACTTACTCAGGGACACCTTCCTTGCACCCCATAGACTTTATCAGATTTCTCTTTAGAGTTCTTTGCCTTTGTGGTGTTTTTGTTGCTGGCTGTTGATTATCTCTTTAGAGTCTGGTCCTGCTAATTAACATTAGGGATGAGCTGAGCCTGAGGCTTGCAGAGGACTCCACGTGGAGCCCAGCAATGAACATGACAGAGCAGAAGGTGGAGCCACCAGGAAGAGACTGTGGTCTCCATACCCTTAACCCGTCAGCCAGAAGTCAGTGTCTTGTGGCCTTTCCAACAGTGCAAGCCCAGCAACAACCAGACGATGTTTTGCTTAAGCCAGCAAGAATCAAGTTTCGGTCATTTGCTAAGGAAAGTTCTAACTTACAAAATATCTTCTTCAAACTTTGTAGAATGTTGTCACTACCACCTGTTACCATGGCAACTCACAATTATAATGAGCTAGTTTCATGAATAATGGAGGTGGAGATGTGGCCTCTGGTGTTTGTATCCCCCAAGCTTTATCTCATTTTGTGTTTCCAGATTGGATTCTCCAGCCATTACAGACCGCCAGGTGCTCAGAATATCTCTAGTGATCAGATGTTGCTCTTAGAGAGCAGCCTCTATCCAGGGGCAATTTAAACTGTATGCACAAGAGCCATGAGGGAGGAGACAGACAGAGACTCACACAGGAATTTCAGCTCTGGTCTAGAAAGACTCTGGTTTAAGTGTGGGAGTCAGGTGCAGGGGACAGTTATGAATTCTCCCTCCTCTGGCTGGTTGCATAGACTCTTTTCCACAGTGCTCACGGAGCAGTTCTTTTATTTAATATTATCATGTCTACTCTTAGAAAAGAAACTGAACCTGCACCCAGTCTAATGCAACAGCTAAAAGGCTAGTTTCTCCCTCTGTCCTCAGCTCTCCCCCAGAGCCGGTCCCCACCCATTCTCTGAGCTGTCTCTTTGTCATTGTCACACATCCAAAGGTGCAGCTCGAGTTTCCACTTCCAGATGTCCCCATGTGAGGCTCACACGACACTACATCCAGCAGCTCCCCTTCCCATTCGGCTCCCACCCTGACTGTGGTTGCCCCAGGACCCATTAGTGATGCCCCTACGTTCCTTGAGTCCCACACATGGCTGAGACGGGACACAGACAGTGATGGCGTTCCTCATCCAGATATTTTGTTTTATCCTTGTATTGATAAATTTTTAAAACAAATTCCTTAGTTATTATTAATTCAATACTAACTCTCCACACACTGACCAAGTCCATTTTAAGGACACTAATTCACCTCTGCAGTGCTGGCCGTTTCACCTTCTGAGGCCTCTTTCCTGTGCTGGGTGCCCTTAGCACCTGCATTTCTCAGCACTCTGGGCTCCCTTGTCCTGCACTCCAGGCAGGTCCATCTCCTCTTTCCCTGGATGGGCATCTTACTCCCTGAAGCCCTCCCTTCCACATCAAAATGACTGTGTCCCTGATGGCAGTAGGGCTTGCCAGATGGGGTTTGAGGGTCAACATGAACCTGGAGCCCTCCATGTGCTACAACTGCCTATGCTGCCCTCCAGGACTGAGGGAGGACGTCACCTTCTTGTAGGGCCAGGCTGGGCCCAGGTGATATACTTTGGGGGGTGGCATCTCTGGGCCTCCCTGGGGAAGCTGCCCCTTGCAATCGTATGGCCTGAGGGCAGAGCAGGGTGGCACCAGGGCTGGGAACACAGCTGCTGTGTGATTTCCACACAGCAGACAACTGGGAAAGATGCCACTCTGTGTCCTCAGAGTGACATCTTCAAGGGAGCCACTGGCTTTCACCAAGACCTCAAGGAAATTAAATGAAATCCTGGCAGCCTCATTCCCAGTGTTGTCCTCAGAGAGGGAGCCATTGGCATTCAGATCCAGCAACAGCAGAGAGAGAGGGAGAGAAGGGAGGGACGCCTCCCAACCACTCCACCCCATGCCTCTGGATTCCATCCGACCTCACTCTTGTGTGTCAGCATTTCCCTGCCTGGCAAGCGAGTGAAGTCACTGATAAAAGCGTTTCATTAATAATTGTCTTTTTCCCTGGTAGCTAATTTTTTTAATGTCCCCTCCCTGAGAGCCTGAAGATAAATGCCACATTGATTGTGCCAGCTCTCACCAGAGCTCTTTGTTAGGAGAAAGTCTTTAATCAGCGGCCACTTGGCCAGCCCTGACAGGTGTCCTCCTGAAGGCCAGTGACAGACCAGTGCCTCTCTCTGGTGGTGTGCTCTGCCCAGCGCTCTCCCTCACTCAGGGTGATCTAATGATAAGTGGTTCAACCTGCCTTCACGGGGGAGCTCCATTCTCCCTGAGCCACCCGTTCCTCAATAGCTGGGAAGTGGAATTTGTTGCATCAAATCATAAAAAATCAATTTGCAGAGGAGACAGACTCACCCCAGCCCCTTGTGGCTGTGGCATCTGCCTTGGGACCACGGGCTGCCTCCCTATGAGCCCATCTGCAGAGCAGATGCGTGACCCACCTCCTCCTCGTCTCCCTGTCAGAGAAGAGGGCACCAACCTCCTCTGTGGCTTTAGCCGAACTGCCAGAGTCCCTGTGCCCCCAGCCCCACCATGAATCCCATTGTCACCACCTCCTGGGTCACAGACTTTGCCAGCACGCGTTCCTGTGCCCGCTTGTAGCTGTTTCCCCACACCTGGGGTGGTACTGGGCACACAGGAGGTGCTCCCTGAGCATGTCTTGGTGAATTAATGAATCCCTCAAGTCCCAGAATCATCTGTGTCCATGGTGTCTTTTTGGGAAATCCAATGGGAAGGTCCTCAGTTCAGTTCTGTTTGCCCAGAAGCCAGTGTGTCCACCATCACTGCACGGGTTCCCTGGACACTGCTACTCTTTCTGTCCTGCCCCAACGTGCTGCCCCCTCCTGGGGGAGGTGAGTCCTTCCAGCAACACCACAGGAAAGACAGGCTGAGTCCCTCCTCATCCTTGCTCCAGAAAACTTCAGAGAGCTGCATGGCTCCCTGCCAGGGCCGTGGTCCTGTCACAGGACCCGAGGCCTGAGTGCCAGGAGAGTATCATCTTGAAATTCCTCCTTTGGGAATAGCATCCTCTGTCATGGGAGTCCTCATGTACCACAGAACCCCCTGGGGCAGGAGTGTGCACTCCTATGTGTGACTGTGTATGTGTTTGTGCGCTTGTGTGTACACACCTGTTTGTGCAGGAGAGAGAAGAGGGCCTGCTGATCATTTACCCATCTTTGTGTGCAAGTGTATAAATGCATATATGTGCATGTGTGGACAGGGTGGTCTGCATGCGGGCGGCAATGCTGTGCTCCATTCCTGCCCTGCCACACTTGCCAGGATCCTTTGCAGCCTGCCCTGGGCCAACCAGTGAGAGGCCTGGGAGGAGGAGGAGGAGGCACCTCTCCTGTGTCCCTCCAGTGGTCCTGCTGTTGCTGCCCTCAAGCATCCACTCGACCTGCTGGTGTCCTGCCACTTCCAGTTCTGCACCTGGTTCCTATGGAAATGTCTTGACACAGGGCCTGGCAGGGACTTTCTGGCTGTGTCATGGCAGGGGACCGGTCAGAGTGGGAACATTGGGGAGGAAGGCTTGTCTCTGGCTGCTCCTCAGCAACGTGGTTAAACTAAGGGCCAGCACAACCCTGGGAATGGACACTCCTGGGCTGGGAAGGAGCAGGTCCATGGGAGCCTCATCGCCAGAAGACACATCTGACACTCTGAGGTGCTGGCTGCATAGAGGAGCAGCAGCCAAGGCCAGAGACTGTGGGGATAAGGAGGACGAACCCATGTCCTGTAACAGCAGCGGGGCTGCGGGGCCCACCGGTCCTCTGAGAGAGCCAGGCTTCTCCTTTGCCCCCACTTCTCCTATGGGAGCTGCCCCCAGCCTCCTGGATTCAGGTAGGGCCGCTTTCAGGTAGGGCTCGTGCTTTCCTGTGCAACCCAAGCCCAGGGCTCAGGGGCACGAGTTCCAGGACAGGCAGTCGGGGTCACCATCAGGAATTCAGGGGACCAAGCTCATGCTGTGCACCTCCTGAGCTGGGCCCCAAGCATGCCAGCCCCTTTATGCTGCTGAAGAAGGCTGTATACTCTGTGACTGGTTGTAAGGGGTACTGTGTTTGCAGGACCAGCAGTGCCTGGTGGCACGCCACTCCTGTGCAGCCACAGCCCTTTGGGGAGTGGAGAGGCCCCAGGGAAATGATTCTGCCTCTGATGGACCAGGGGCATGGAACGTAATTCAGCTTTGCTCCTAGCGAGCGTCAGAAGCTTCTGGATTTACTGGATTCTCTGTATTCTCAGATACTGCCATCTACAGACCATAACCACCCTGGTTCTGACGTTTGCCTCCACTTACTCTCTTCAGCTAACCTCACAGTCCCTTCTGATTGCTTGAGGCACCCATGCAGTTGCCTCCTCTGTAGAACTGAACTTTCAAGCTTGGGCCCTGGTCTGGCTCCTCGCGGCACCTGAGGAGACTCAGGAGCATTTGCTGAGTGAGTGGCTGGAATAAATGAACACCGCCCTGTGCACATGCTGTCTGCTCTTCCCAGAGCCTGGCTTTCCCACCTCAGTGGTTGAATCACTGAGAGGCTGAGATGCAAGAGCCTGGGTCCCTTCCACTCCCTACTCTGTCTGCTCTGAGTGTCTGGCGTGGGACCCAAGAATCTGCAGTTAACAAGGCTGTGACAGATAAGGTCTCTGCAAAGTCAGCCTCCAACAGAGAAGCGCTCTTCCCAGAGAACTGTGCATGCAAGGCTGAGGAGTAACCCCCTCCTCCTTCAGGGCACCGGTCCTCCCCCCGGAAAATGCTTGTTTGTCAAAGTTCATGGCTGTTCTACACTCTTCTCCCTCCCTGAGTTCCATTTGCAACCCCAGGAGGCTCCAAATGAGTGTGCTGCCGCCTTGTCTCTCTGTTCTGGAAGCTCCTACGGCCTCCTCTCCACATGGATGATTTTGAAGAGTGAATGAGAAACGATAAACATCCCTAGAGAGAGGCTCTCGGAGAGAGCAGGTAATGTGTGGGCACGGTTCACTCCTGGGGTGGGAGTCAGGGTGTCAGACTGGGCAGTGAATCTGGGGGCGTGGACTTGGGCAAATGGGATGTTTGCCTCTTCACTTGCCTTTTGCTCCTGACTCATTCCAATGCAGGCCACGTGTTGCCCTAGGCGGTTCTCGGCAAAGGCGGGGCTGGGGCTGTGTGAGAGCAGAAGCCCTGTGCTGAAGCTCTGTGGGAAAGAGAGCAGAGTGCACTCCTCAGTTAGGCCTGCTCCCTCCCAGGCCTCATGGGACTCACAGAACCGCAGAGACACACACATACATGTACACATGCTGATACACACACGTGCTTGCACATACATGTTCATGCATATGCACACATGCATGTATATACATGCACTCAAGATGCACACAGAGAGATGCATGCATATGCACAAGCGTACAAGAGATGCACACGTGAATGCGCCTATGCATATCTGTGCAGACAAGTCAGTGCACGCAGAGGGGCAGACACACAGATAGATATGAATGCACACGTACATGCATGGTGTTACCTACACCTACACCTCCGTGCCATCTGTTTACTCTGGTTTGAAAGGACTCTCCCCATCCTCGAGCTTTCCCATACCTGCCTCATTCAGAAAACCTCTCAGAAGCCAGTCCTGTCTGGGTCAGGGGTGTCTGGTTCCTTCTGGGCAACAATGGACCTCACTCTCCTGGGAGCCTGTATTCCCACACTTGGAAGGTTTGCAGAAGAGAGAGAGAGAGTTTCCACTCACCGCAGAGAAAGAGATGCCTGGGAGGTAGCTGCAGATGCTGGTGTCTGAGGTGGGACAGGGATGGGGGGGACACACTGACCTAAGCAGCTTTGGGGACACATTACCATATTTACTTTGCTGTCTAAATTTGCTCCTCCTCAGTGGCCTGGGCCATGTGCGTGTAGTCCCCAGGTAGGCCAGCCAGTGAGTCACTCAGCTGCTCAGTTAGTCCTTCCTTCCATGTGTTGGTCACTGGGGTGAACCTAGAATTCATGTGGCTGAGCCACGGGAGGTGGGAGGAGGCTGCCTTGGGGGGAGGACTGTACATGACACCCACCACCAGTGTCTGAGCCGCCCCAGGGCTCAGAGTCTCCCTCCCTTTCCCTGGGATCAGTAGAGCAGGGTCCAGTCTTTGTAACAAAAAACCCACACCAAGTCACCAGCAGATGGGGCAGCTCCTGAGAGAAGGCAAGGCCAGCCCCCTCCAAGCCTCCTGTCCAGCCCAACATTGCTGGAGGCAGGGCAGGCCCATGAGGGGCTGGCAAGCAGCTGGGGTCCCTGTGGCCTGGCCCACTCCCTGCCCCTCTTCACCCACTGCTGCCTGCTGCCCTCCCCCATGGCCTGAACTGAAGGGCCAAAGGGTCAGTGGTGAGGAGGGGCCTGCAGCTGGGCCACTGAGGGAGGAGGGAGGGCGAGGATGAAAGGCCCTCAGACAGCCACACAAAGCGGCCTTGTCTGGGGATCCACCAGCTTGGGGTTTCCTCCCCTGTGAGCAGGAAGAGGGGCCGGGCCTGTGGTCAGGTGGGCTGCACTGTGTGGCTGGGCGGGGTCACTGTGGCCTATTTCCAGCTTCTGCCTCCAGCCCTACATGGATGAAGCTATTTGCAGCACGAGGCATTGCCCCTCTCCCCCCAAAGCTGAGACTTCAATAAAGGCAAAGGCCACAGTTCTCAGGATGAGATGGGGTGGAAGACCCAGCTGTGAGGCCTCAGTGGGACCTAGTGGCTCCCCTGGGGGCAGAATGACTTTCCCTACAACTTTCTGTGGCTCCCCAGTGTTGCGCAGGGGATTCTGTGCCCCTTTTCATCTGAGGCTCACCCCTGTCACAGCTGCCTCAGTCTACCCCTGTGACCTTCCCTACTCTCTTCTACTCTCCCCTTTCCCCTCCCCCCTACAGCCTTCTCACCCACCATTTCCCCTACCCCCACCTCCTTTGTCTCCACCCCTCTGTACCCGGATGTCCATAACAGGGCTCAGCAGAGGCCTCACTCAGCAGAGACAGGCTCAGTGAGTGCCCGGGGTGACCCTGGCAATGATCCTGATTCCAGGCCTGCAGTGAGCACCATTGTGCCAGTGAAGTGCTGGTCCTTGTTCCTGGACCATTAGGACATGATGAGCTCAGCCGCCCTAGGAGTCAGCCAGGCCAGGCAAACAGTAGGCTCTGCCCACAGCTGAGTTCAGACCTCTCCATGCACAACTGGGGGGTGGGCAGTTCCGCTGAGCCTCTCTAGGCCTCAGTTTCCTCACCTGTGAAATGGGAGTGAAAACCGCAGCAGGGGCTGGGTATTGGGTCAGGAGGATGAGTGAGCGTCATGTGGGGGCACTTGTAGACCAGCTCCTGGCTCCAATACTTCCTGCCAGAGTCAGAAGGGCAGTAGGTATTCTCTTCCTCCCACAGAGGAGCAGAGGGTGTCTGCGTCACAGAGGAAAAGGAGGAGAGAAGGAGGACAGACCACGGGAACAGTTACCTCTAAAGCCTAAAAAACAAGGGGCTCTGGGTACAGGTCCTCACATCTGTGTAAGAAGCGAGCCTGTTGACTGTGCAGAATGTGCAGCAGAAGCACCTCTGTGACCCCAGCTACTGACCCTCACAGATTTCCAGCTCCTTGGTGTCAACCCCCCGGGGGAGGTGGAGGGAGAGGACAGACAGCCCACTGCGGGCTCCCAGGGCTCAGAGGGTCCCATAGCAGGGTCAGCCCAGAGTAGTCAGACTGAGTTCCTGAGGCTCTGGAGACAACTCTAGGGAGCAGGGCTTGACATCACACAGGGGGCAGAACTCAGCCTCACATCACCTCCAGAGTCCTGGGTAGGGCACAACTCACTTGGGGTCCTCTCTGAGAGGCGATCTCTAGCCTGAAGCCCAGAGAGAGGACCCAGCCCAGGGGCTCTTGCTAATGAATGAGGATCAGTTGTAATTAGCTACTGAAAGGCAAACTCAAAAGTCTGTTAATGGGATTTTAAGTTCCAGAGGTGAAAATGGAGTTAAGTCGTATTGAGGGCAAAGTCTCGGAGTTCAAGACGTTTTCTGATTCTGTGTTTTGTTCTGGTGATTAATCAATGCAAGTTGCTAGACTTTGTGGAGAAACCAGAGATAATGCAGGTTTCGCTGAATCCCTGGGA
Source organism: Galagoides demidoff (assembly GCA_963574575.1). Taxonomy (NCBI): domain Eukaryota; kingdom Metazoa; phylum Chordata; class Mammalia; order Primates; family Galagidae; genus Galagoides; species Galagoides demidoff. Next base: position 9,617 of record CAUYQV010067907.1, on the reverse strand, counting down.
GATTAAGTTAATTTGTCTGCCCCGGGAGCTTGCCAGAACCTTCTGCACAGATGCTGCTGCACAGAGCAAGGGCAGAGCAGCTTTAATGCCATTTGTTCATTTTTTCCTAACTCCAGCAAGGCTGATGAGCAGCAGGCTGCGTCTCTTCAGAGCAGGGCCCTGGGCTGCTCACCCTGGAGGGAAGATGACGCTGACCACACCTGAGCAGGGTCAAGTCTTAGTCTCCTCATTTGGAGAATGGGCTGATAACAGCCCTTGCTGCCTGGGGACTCAGTCAGCTTACCAGAGAGGGTGCAGCAGGCACTTGGCAAGGATCTAGCTCATTCTCCACCTTGCAAACGTCCAGGGAAATGACCTTGTCAATATATCACCATTTTCCTATTTATACAGCTTATAATGTCTCCCCACCTCCCTCCTAGTAATGTCTCAAGAATGTCACATGCCGAGGAGCATGCAGGATGGTGCCCAAAAGGCAGGCTAAGGCAGGTTTCCGAAATATATGGTGCTTGTGGGAAAATCCAAACTCCATCCAGCTTCCTTCATTTATTCTAGGATATGGAATTGTTTTTAGTGTCAATTGTACATGGGGCAGACCTGGTGGACTCAGCTACTGGAGGCCAGGGTCCAGCCCACCAGTCCCATTCTTTCCATGCACCAGTGTGTGGGTCAGAGCGAGCTCCCCCTAGTGGCTCACCTCCCACCAGTGCCCACTCTGCCTGGCCCACACCCCATCTTTCTCCCCTGCCACGAGATCCCTGGGATCTGGCTAGGGGATGTGCCCCCTATTCCTGCGGAGTCCCTGGGCACCTGCATGCTGGAGGCCTCATCCTTGTTCTGCTTAGGACCTCCCGTGAGTGTTTGGAAAATCTAAATGCCCTCTAACATTTTAGTTGACATTTAACATTTTCATTTTAAATTTAGACACATAATTGCAGAGTGTGCAATTCCTCCTGCGCTATTGACATTTTAGAATAAAACTGCCACATCTTTTTTTCAGACTTGAGACCACAGAGCTTTGACTCTCACATCATCCACAGTAGAGAAATGTGCCCGCTTCCCTTTTCTCCTTGAGCTCATGTTTTCAATGCAGTTATTTCTCCCACGAAGCACTTAGATGTTTGAAATTCTGTTGCCCATTGTTACTCATCATTTCTCCGTAAGAAACCGCTCTCTCTTTCACTTTCCACACGTGTATGGAATTGAAAATTAACTAACAAAACAATTATTGCCTCTAAAAAGTTCTCTGTGTTAAAATATTCTTCTGGACTGAGTTATGACTACATTATTAATAGCAATTATTAAAAATATAGATTCTATGTATAGAGATCAATTGCATCTTATATTATGAATATATTATATATTTTATATAATATTTGTTGCATGTGTGTGTAGGTGTGCAGGCCGTGTGCATAGGATGGTGCACACAGGCTGATAACAGGGGCCACCAAGCCTGGGCAGGAGTACAGGAAGTCAGAAAAGGAGATGGAATAAGACAGAAAAGACTTTAGTAAGTGTTATAATAAGTGAAACTATAGAATATGAATATAGATGCTCTCTGACAATAAACTCATGGTAAATTGAAAATAGAAGTTGAAAATGCATTTGATAACCTAATGAACGTCATAACATAGCCTCACCTACCTTAAACATGCTCACAACGCTTACATCAGTCTACAGTTGAGCAAAGCCTATTTTATAGTAAAATGTTGAATGTCTCATGTGACTTGTGGAATGTATTGAAAGTGAAAAACAGAACGGTTGCATGGTGCCCAAAGTGTGGTTTCTACTGAATGCGTTGTGCTTTTGCACCGTTATGAAGTTGGGAAATGTTAAGTTAGAGGCCTTCTGCCTGTATTTACGATAATGGTGCAAATTCATTAAAAAGCGAGTAGTCTTATGAGCAAATATTAGACGATAATAAGAACAAGTAAAATTATAGATTTGATCAGATGGGGAGGGGATTTACAAATTCTAGATTTGTGTTATTTTAATATTTTTTTCAATAGGGAATAGTTTTTTTTAAGTATGTGTCTCCCTAACTCCTCATTAAGTCCCGGAGGGACCTCGTCTTCCTTGCTGATGACTCTATTCCCAGTTTCAGCACAGAGCCAGGCACACAGCATGTCTCAGTGGGTGGATGGATGGACGGATGAGTGGATGGATGGATAGGTAGATAGGTGGGTGGATAGATGGATGGAAGGATGGATGTATGAGTGGAAAGAGGGAAAAATGGATAGAAGGATTGAGGGATGGATAGATGGGATAGGTGGATATCAGATCAATGGATAAATGATGTTGCAGGGGATTGCTGACCCACCCTGGGGACCTGCATATTTCCTGTTCCTCCAGGTCAGCATCAGGCTGGTCCCATCATCCACCTTGGCTGTGGTGCTAAGCCTGCCATGATGGAATAGCCCTGTGTGGTCCCATGCTGCAGTTCTGTGCTCCCTTATCCAGGGTCAGGGCTCATTTTGCACAGAGGCCCCCTGCTGGGCTGGGCTGCAGCCACACTCCACATTCTCCCCTGAACGCTGAGAGATGACGACTGGTCACTGTTTTCTTACTGACATGCAGTCAGGATTCTATTTTATTTGAAACCTGCAGAGCTAAGTAGGTTTTGGCAAAGAGTGGGTGTTCTTCCTAACATGAATCATGGTAACCAAGTGTCTTAATAGCTCTGTGACCTTAGCTGCCATGCTTGGACCTAAGGTGTTATGTTTCTTTAAACAGTCAAAGCTGAAACAGTGTGAAGGACACTGGCCCACAGGCAGGCCTCACTCTTCCACTGCCCCTCAGCCTCTAGCTCCCTCCCCCAGTTGTACCCAGTGTTACCTCCTGTATCTATTCTTCTAGAGAATTCTGTGCATTTGCAAGGAGGCACATAGATGTGTCTGTTGTTTCCAGGATGTTGACAATGGAGGACAAAAGTGTTCCTTTGGGTAAATAACTACCAACTTCATTCTTCACTGCTAAATGGAACATTCTATGGCCTGGACACTCTAGGCTTACTCAACCTCTGCCTACAGATATTTCACAGGATTCTAATCCTTTGCTGAGACACTCGTGGGGGCATCTCCAGAACATTCCTAGGGCATGCCTGGGGGAGGAGGAAATGAATTTTTGCCTTTATGTTCTAACGGACATACCCTTGTTGGTGGACAGTGTTGTGGGGTGGTACAGATGCATAACCTGGTATAAGCACCATATTGGAACAGTCCCACCAACCCCAGAAAGCCCTCCACCCATCTCCTGCACTCACATGCTCCTGGCCCTAACACCTGGACACTGCTACTGTTTTTCTCTACTTCCCAAAGGTCAAGGTCCTGTGAATGGCTCGTGTACAGCAGGGAGCTCCCTGCACTAAATCACTGAGCAGGATCTGTCTGTGATCCCTCCCATGAGGCTGTGTGCCCCCAGCCTGTTCCTCCACTGCAGGGATATGCCATGGTTTGCTGTCCATTCTTGGTTGAGGAGCATTTGCACTGTTTCCAGTGTCTGTAATGACAGACAAAGGTGCCTCAAACATTTATGTGCAGGTTTTTGTGTAAATGTAGTTTTGACTCCACCTGAGCAAGTGCATGGGAGTGAGTTTGCTGAGTCGTGTGGAGAGTGTGTGTTTGGATGATGAACTGCCAGGTTGTGTCTGGAGAGGGCCATCTCGTTCCATGTCCTCAGCAGCCCCGGGGTTGCCGGTTTGTTTATTTTCTTTTCCTTTAGTTCTTCTTTCCTTCCCTGCTTCTCTTCCTTCCTTTCAGCTAATCTACTAAGTGTGTACTGGAATCTCACCACGGCCGTAATCTGCATTTTCCCAGTAACTCTGGATTCTCAGCATCTTTGCACGTGCTTTTCTATCACTTGTCTATATTTCTTTGCAAAGCATCTGTCTGTGCGAATCTTTTGCCAGTTATTAAAAATTGGGTTTTTGTTTTGTCGTTAAGAGTTATTTACGTATTCTAGATGCAAGTTTATCATCAGATATACGAATTGCAAATATTTTTGCCAGTCTGTGGCTGGTCTTATCTTCTCTTAGTAGTGTCTTTTGCACACCAAAAGATTTTTTTTTTTAAACTTTGATGAAGCCAAATTTATTTTCTCTCATGGATCTTCCTTTCAGCATCGCCTAACCCAAGGTCAACAGAATTTTCTCCTGATTTCTTCTAAAAAATTATAATTTTACATTTAGGTCTTTCATCCATGTCCAGGCAATTTTTGTATGAAGTCTGAGGCGTAGGTTGCGGTCTCTTTTTTAAAGTATGAACGACCAGTTGCTAAATCACTATATGTTGAAAAAACTCTTTTCTCCACTGAATTGCTTTTGAAGGCAAATGCATTTTACATTTTCATAGATAATACGACAATTATCTCCCTTCATGCAGTTGTTGACTGAATGAGGGAAAGAAGACGATGGATGGTGCTCCACATTTTTAAGGTCAGCTGCCAGCTCGGGGTGGGAGGGGGGTTGTCTTAGCCCTTCTGTCACTCCTGGGGGGGCTGTGATCAGGCTTCCCATGCAAGGAAATTGATGAAAATATCTCACAATACTAATGAACTTTTGCTTCCTTTCCAGAGGTACTTAGTGTATTTAAAATGCAAATTGAATGGATTAGAAAGTGGCTATGTAGGCTTATGGCAGAGATGTGGTGGGTTTGTGTTGGAGGAAAGATGGGCTGCTGTCCCCTGGGAGATGACAGGACCCTCAGCCTTGCCTCTGCAAGTGGGGGCTCCCCAGGCCAGCACCTGTGCAGGCATTCAGGGGTGGGGGTGAATAGAGGGTCCTGCCCAGCTGAGTCCAAGTAGCCTGAGTCCTCCAGGCTCTTGAGAGGATGGATGTGTTTCTCCAATTGTCTGCACAACTCACAACTGCCTTATTTCCTTCCCTTTCTTGGCCAGTGCAGGTTGGAGTCACTAAGCCTATTCTCAGACCAGGTGGACTCAGGAGATAAAAGGGAGTTTTGTGCGCTTAGAGTCATACCCTCCTGGGGTTGATTTTCTTTTTTAAAAAATTCAGATTAATATGAGGGCACAAATGATTATTACATTGTTTGTGTTTCTAAGGCAAAGTTCAAGTTGTACTCGAGCCCTTCATCCAGGGAGTGTGCTATATATCTTCACAGTGTGCTCATCAAGTGAGCACGTCCCTCTTTTTCTTTCTCCCCCCACCCCCTTGAATATATTTGTGTTTTCCTCTTGTATGGGAATGTAGTTGTTTTTCTATTGGTTTCATGTTAGTATGGTGTACATTGGACACTTGCATACTATCCATTCTTGTGATGCTTTACTAAGAAGAATGTGTTTCAACTTCATCTAGGTAAATAGAAAAGATGTAAAGTCTTCATCTTGTTTATGGCTGGATAGTATTTCATGGCATACACATATAACAGTTTATTAATCCATTCATGGGTTGATGGGCACTTGGGTTGTTTCCATGTCTTGGCAAATGTGCAATAAACATTTTAGTGCAAATGTCCTTGTGATAAAATAATTTATTTTCTTCCATGTAGATACCGAGTAATGGAATTGCAGGATCAAATGGAATGTCTCCATTTAGCTCCTTAAGGATTCTGCATACTTCTTTCCATAGAGGGTACATTAGTTTGCAACCCCACCAATAATGTAAAGTGTTCCCTTTTCTCCACATCCATGTCAACATACGCAGCTTTGGGATTTTGCGATGTGGGCTGTTCTCACTGGGTTAGGTGATGCCTCAGGATGGTTTTGATTTGCATTTCTCTGATGATTAGGGATGATGAGCATTTTTTCATATATTTGTTAGCCATTCATCTGTCTTCCTCAGCCAAGGTTCTGTTCACGCCTCTTGCTCAGTGATAGATGGGATTGTTTGCTCATTTTTTTTGTTGATTAATTTGAGTTCTCTGTAGATTCTTGTTATCAATCCTGTGTCCGATTTGTAACATGCAAATATCTTTTCCTATCCTGAAGGTCGTCTGTTTGCTTGTATTGTATCCTTAGCTGTGCAGAAGCTTTTTAGCTTAATTAAGTCCCATTTACTTATTTTTGTTAATGTTGCCATTGCTGATGATGTCTTCATCGTAAAATCTTTCTCCAGGCCAATAAATATCACCTAGAGTTTTCCCCATGCTTTTCTCTAGCATTTATATCATCTCGTGTCTTAGGTTTAAATCTTTTATCCATCTTCAATTTTTGTAAGTGGTGAGAAGTGCAGGTCCAGTTTTAGTCTTTTACATGTGGTTAACCAGTTCTCCCAGCATCATTTATTGACTAAGGATTCTTTCCCCAGTGTATACTTTTGTTTGATTTATCAAAAATTAGAGGCCAGTAGGAAGCTGGTTTCATCTCTGGGTTTTCAATTCTGTTCCATAGGTCTATGTCTCTATTTTTGTGCCAATACCATGCTGTTTTGATCACCGTGGACTTGTAGTATGACCTGAAGTCTGGTAGAGTGATGCCTCTGGATTTGTTTTTATTACCAAGGATTGCTGTGGCTATATGGGTTTTTTTTTTTTCCTGTTTCCACAGAAAACAAAGAACCAATTTTTCAAGTTCTTCAAAGCATTAAGTTGGTATTTTGGTGGAGATTGCATTAAATACGTAGATTGCTTTGGGTAGTAAAGCCATTTTAACAATGTCAATTCTTCCCAGGCAAGAGCATGGTATGTTCTTCCATTTGTTAATGTATTCTGCTATTTCTTTTCTCAGGGTTTCAATGTTCTCTCTGTAGAGATCCTTGACCTCCTTTGTTAGGTATATTCCTGAGTATTTCATTTTCTTTGAGAGTATTGAGAAGGGTCTTGCATCCTTGATTTGCTTCTCAGCTGGATTGTCATTGGCATATACAAAGGCTACTGATTTGTGGATATTGATTTTATACCCTGCGGCATTACTGTATTTCTTGATCACTTCCAGGAGCTTTGTGGTTGAGTCTCTGGGGTTTTCTAAGTATGAGATCATATCATCAGCAAAGAGCAGGAGTTTGACCTCCTCTGCCTCCATTTGCATGCCCTTAATGTCCTTCTCTTCCCTGATTGTATCGGCTAGAACTTCCAGCACTATGTTGAACAGTAGTGGCGATAGTGGACATCCTTGTCTGGTTCTGGTTCTAACTGGAAATGCTTTCAGTTTTACTCTATTTAGTACGATATTGGCTGTGAGTTTGTTGTAGATGACTTTTATCCATTTACGAAATGTCCCATCTGTGCCTAATTTCTGAAGTGTTCTTATCAGAAAAAGATGATAAATTTTATCAAATGTTTTTTGCATCTTTTGAGAGGATCAGATGGTCTTTGTTTTTGCTTCTCTTTGTGTGGTGAGTTACATTTTTAGATTTGCATATGTTAAATTAGGCTTGTATCCCTGGGATAAAGCCTATTTGATCATGATGTATAATTTTTAAAATATGTAGTTGCATTCTGTTTGCTATCAGTATTGATTATTTTTGCATCAATATTCATTAGTGATGTAGTTTCTTTTTTTGTCTTGTCCTTTACTAGTTTTGGTATCAGGTGACATTTGCTTTGTAAAATGTATTGGGGAGGGCTCTTTTCTTTTCAATGTTTTGGAATAGTTTCTGAAGTATAGGTACTAGCTTTTCTTTGAATATTTGATAGAATGTTGGTGTAAAGCCATCTGGTCCTGGGCTTTTTTTTGTTGGGAGGTTTTTTTTTTTTGAGACAGAGTCTCATTATGTCACCCTTGGTAGAGTGCTGTAGTGTCACAGCTCACAGCAACCTCAAATTCTTGGGCTTAAGCAATTCTCTTGCCTCAGCCTTCCAAGTAGCTGGGACTATAGGTGCCCACCACAATGCCCAGCTATTTTTTGTTGCAGTTGTCATCAGCTGCATTTAGCTGACCCAGGCTGGGTTCAAACCCACCAACTTCGGTGCATGTGGCTGGTGCCATAACCACTGTGCTACAGGTGCCAAGCCAAGGGAGACTTTTTTTTTTTGCAGTTTTTGGCCAAGGCTGGGTTTGAATCCACCACTTCCGGCATATGGGGCCAGTGACCTACTCCTTTGAGCTACAGGCACTGTCCGCCAAGGGAGATTTTTAATTATTTCTTCAATTTTAGTGCTTGATATTGGTCTGTTCAAGAGAAGTCCTTGTTTCTTTGTTTAGTTTCTGTTTAGAGGATGTATCCAGTTCTGTCAGAAGGGTGTTCAAGTTCCTAGCTATTATGGTATTGTAGGATATCATATTCTTCAGACCAGTTAGGGTTTGTTTAATAAATCTGGGAGCATTTAAGTTGGGTACACATATATTTATAATTGAAATGTCCTCTTGTTGTATTGTTCCCTTGATGAGTATGTAGTGACCATCTTTGTCTTTCTTTACTTTTATTGTATCTGAAAATAGAATTACAATCCCTCCTTTCTTCTGGTTTCCATTTGCCTGATATATTGTTTTCCAATCCTTCACCCTGAGCCTTGTTTTGTTTTTAGAGGTTAGATGTGTTTCCTAAGTACAGTGTATAAATGGCTTGTGCTTTATTATCCAGTCAGCCAACCCGTGCCTCTTTAGTGGGGAAGTCAAGCCATTCACATTTATTAAGAGAATTGATAAGTACAGTGGAGTTATAGTCATTCTGTTTTGTGGAGGTTCATTGCTCAGTTTTATCCCTTGCACCATCATGCAAGCTAGGTTTTGACCTTTAGTTTCTGGGTATCTACTTTACTGGTGGGTAGTTGTGATGAAGTGTGAAAAATAAGTCTGAGTATTTCCTGAAGAGTTGGTCTTGTTGTAGCAAATTTCCTCAATGTTTGAATGTCAGTAAAGGATTTGATTTCCCTGTCAAATATGAAATGGATCGGCGAGACACAGAATCCTAGGCTGAAAGTTGTTGGGTTTAAGACATTTATAGGTAGATGACCACCCTCTTCTACCTTGAAAAGTTTCAGCTGAAAAATCTTCTGTCACCCTAATGGGTCTGCCCATTCATCAGTGCTTACTCCTGGCTGCTCATGGAATTTTCTCTTTCATTTTGACTTTGGCCAAGTTCATTACAATGTGTTGAGGAGATGCTATGTTGTATTAGTACAAACTGGGGTTTGATATCCATCTAAGAGGAGTGTGTCAAAATCTTTGGTGATGCTTGGGAAATTCTCAGTTATGATATCCTCCAGTAGAGCTTCCCAACCTTTGGGTATCTCTTCTTCTCCTTCTCATACACCTATAATTTGTATGTTTGCATGTTTTTGAGGTCCCATAATTCTCTAAGGGATTGCTCTGTTTTTACTCTCTTCTTTTCTGCCTCTTTAAATGCTTGAGTTAACTCAAGAGTCTTACCTTATAGATCTGAGTTTCTTTCTTCTCTACGGTTTAATCTGTTATTGATGCTTTCTAATGTAGCTTTAAATTCCCTGAATGACTCCTTCAAATTCATAAGCTCCAATGTATCTTTCTAATTCCATCATGTCTTTCATTCATTTCTTGAGTCAACTTTTGGGTTTCCTTTTTCTTGTTATCCACTTTCTATTGAGTTACTTTCATTGTTTTTGCCATCCATACTCTATATTCCCTTTTAGTCATTTCTGTAATTTCTTTTTTTTTTTTTTTTTTTGAGATGGAGCCTCAAGCTGTCCCCCTGGGTAGAGTGCCATGGCATCACAGCTCATAGCAACCTCCAACTCCTGGGCTCAAGC
>CAUYQV010067906.1:0-22570 GCA_963574575.1 Galagoides demidoff | reverse complement strand
TCTCAGATCTTTGAGGGCTGCAAGTTCTTGCCCCAATGTGTCAAAATCTTTGGTGATTTTGTCTTTGAATTCATTGAATTCTTGAGACAACTTTTGAATTGCTCCTTGAATTTCTAATTCCATCTTTACCTCCATTCTGTTTATCTTATTTGCGATCCAAATTCTGAATTCAATTTCTGACATCTCAGCCATTTGTTTATGAATGGGATCTTCTACTGTATCTCCTTTGTCATTCCTTGGGGGAGTTGTTCTACTCTGATTATTCATGTTGCCAGAGTTATTCTGCTGATTCTGCCCCATGATTATTTTTCATCATTTGGCTATAGAAGCTGGCTAGGTGAAGCTGAATTGAGAGCTCCTGGGGTTGTAATTAACCAGCCCTTTACCAAAGACCTGGGAGTGGTGATTGCAGCTTTTCCCTTAGAGCTTTACAAAGCTCCCATTCAGAACTACTGCCTGAAACTCTAGGCACCTACTTGTTGCGGTGGGGCTAGATAGTGCTGACTGGTATTCAGCTAGTCTCTGTCCAATCCTAGTGAATCAGTGGCTTTGGGCTGAAATCTCATTTTTGGAGACATATAAGCAATGAAGACACCCTGCCCCCCCCCCAGAGATGATGAATGGAAGGGAAGAACCCCTACAGCACCACAACCAGGGTACAACCTTGGTGGGTCCCCTGGTGATTCACCCAGGTCAAAAGTTCCAAACCAATTGTCCTGGTCAACACAAACACTGATCAGGTGGGAGAGTTCAAAAGGTCTTCAGCATCTAGGCAGCAGGTGTCCACTGGCAGCTCGATTTGACCCCAGTAGGAGGGACCATGGAGCTGCCGCCACTGTCAGGAGCAGCACTGCCATTGTTGGGGGTAGTATGCCCGGTCTAGGCTACTGCTGTGTGCAGGTCGCAGGAGCTGGCAGGGTGCTGGGGGGCATTGCCATTGGCCATAAGGGTCACAGGAGCCAGGCGGGGAACTAGAGGGCAGAGCTGCTGACCCACCATCTCATGCTGCAGAAGCTGTGTGGGCAACCTGAGGGTAGAGCTGCTGACCCCTGGCCTCAGGCCACTGGAGCCAGGTAGGAAGCCAGAGGGCAGAGTTTCAGGCCTTGGGGTGCCTCAGGGGTTGCAGGAGCTGGGCAGGAGTCACTGACAGTGGGCCACGTGGATCACAGGAGCCTGGCAGGAGTGGCCAACTACGGCGGCTGGTCACAGGAGCCAGACAGGGGAGCTGAGCCACCCACCATGGGCTGACAAGCCATGGAGATGGTGGGCTGCAGTCCCCAGTGGTCAGTAGCACAGGACCCGAGCTATGCTCTTTCCAACATGGGGAAAGTCTCTCTCCCCTTGTGACTCCCCGCCTCTATTAAAGTTAGTTTCAGCACAACTATCCCACAGCTCATGAGTTGTCCTGCCCTAGCAAAAATCTGCCAAATGCTCCAGATTTTGCAGGGAGTAGTCTTCCAGAGCACCAGGAGAGGGGAAAGGGGTGGGTTGGGAGTTCAGGAAGGTAGGGAGAATATTAGATCAACTTTTGGCCCAGGCAAGAGACTGCCTGAGCTTGCAGCAGTATCTCTATATGGAGGGTGTCCCGGCCCTCAGTTGTTCTCTCCCCTTTGGTGAAACAAAAGGTCCTCTGGTCTCTACTTGCCTCAAGCTGCTCTCCTGGGAGGGGGGAGGGGAAGGATTCCTATCCTCTTTGGGATGGGTTTTGTACCTGAAATTTGTTTCCTTGGAGTCCCAGCTTGTCGCAGCAAGGGTGATGCGAACCTATCAATCCTCTCAGCTCAGCTCCTGATCTTCCACTTTTGGGGGTTATTTCTGGCCATTATTTCTCCCTCTGGCTGGGAGCCTCTGCTAAAAGCTGGCTTTCCTCGGCCATCATGCCTCCCTCCTAAGCTTTTCTTTTAAACATGCATTTATGAGAATTCCTATTTTGTCATTTGATGTTACCACTAAACAAGAATCTCAGGTTTGACTTCCCAGCACTATAGTAAGATGAACACTTCATGTCAAATGTTATTTAGGCATTTCCTATAGGCAAAAACTTTAAAACTCACTCTTTTACTTAGTTTATACTTAAGGAACTTTGCAACTCGCATCTATTCACAATAAACTACTATAGCTACAGTCATCACCTCTAGAGACATAGGAAGTATTCATTTCGCCAGCTACCCATACATGACTTGCCTAATGCATGGGGGGCTGGCAAAGCTGTAGATGTTGGGATTTGTTTTTCTTTTTAGGATCAAAAATTACTGGGGGGAAATTTTATATAATTTCTTTAAAGAGAAAATTTTAACAGATTAAAAGTTATTGGAAGTTCATCCCCTGGAAAGACAAAATAAGAGGGGTATATTAATATTTACTTAAGAAAGGTTTTTGCACTTGGGTTTAATATAAGGAATAACTTTGGTCACCAAGATTTCCTTGAATGCTGAGGCAGATTTCTAAAGGCGAGTGCAGCTATCTGCCTATTTGGATGAAAAGCAAGCCCCCTACCTCCAGGCAAATATTCAGCCCATGTTCAGTAAACGGCCATCAGCTTAAAAATATTGAAAAACTTCAGTACCAGTTGATAAATAGGCACTGCCAGAAGCCCCTAAGTGATCACCTATCACTTAGGCCACACTGATCCCCCTGGTATCTCCCAGGCTTTCCCATAGTCCAACAATAACGGATTAGCCCCAGGAACAGCAAAAGGTCTTCCAGACCATATTCCAGTGCTAAGGTTTGGTGTACAATTCTGTTTAGTGGCTCATGTCATACTGGTGTTTGAATATTTTAAATATCATTCCTGGTTTCCTTGATAGTATCCCCCAACTTAAAGTCATTTTATAAGCAGAATTAGCCTATATCAGAGGACCCCCCCATAGACTTTATTGCTTTTATATGTAAGTTTATTTACAATAAGGAAAAATTAATATGTAAAAAATTAGCAAAATTAACTTGAAGAAATTTTCAATAAAAGTTGGGGAAAGAATTTCTACCCTAGGAAATGACCAACAAATTATTATTGTCAAGTATTTTAATACTGTGAGAGATTGAAGGAGATACATGGTAAAATGCAAGCAGCCATTTAAATAATCATATTAATGCTAAGTATTTTTTAAAGAGGTATAAAGTCAGCATAGTTTTAGTGGTACAAAGGAACCTCCAGACAAGAAAATGTTTTGTTCCTGAGAAAGAAAATGGGAGGTTCCCTTAGGCAATACCAGATCATCCCTGTGATGTTAAATTAGTACTGACTGCAATGAAGGTTTAATGCTGCAAACTCTCACTATTAAAGAAAAACTTAGTGAAATCAGTAGAATGTTGCCAAACAAACCACTGTAGGATTTCTTCTGCTCCTATAATGGAAACAAAATTGGGTAATTTTGATTCCCTTAGCATCCTCTATGAATTATGTTTGCTAATAGAATGCAAATGTCATTGGTAAAGAAAGAACAGAGATGAATCATTGTAATGAATGTTCAAATAAAGAGCATCAGATTCAGAAAGCTACATCATTATATTGCCTAAATTAAACCAAACAGAATCTCCTGCTGCCAACAGTGTTTGGCCTTTGTGTATACATAGGCTTTCTGGAAATCCAACAGAGTTCTCCTAGTGAGGTTCCCTTAGTCACTTTGGGGAAGGTGCATCTATCCCTCCTCAATCTCCTGCCCCAGACTTTCTTCCACCAATTATAATGGTAAGGGTAATGCATAAGGATGGTGTGTCTTATACCAGTCCTAACCCACTCACCTGCCATCCTCACCTCAGGACATCTGGCACTTGCCAAATGGCTTCCCCATTCCAAGATTGTGGGGTTGAAGGTGCATCTGCACATAGCAGGTAGCATGTGGCTCCCTAGGTGCCAGACATCAGATTGTTCCTACTCTTTTGCCTCATTTACCAGATCAGTTCCCACCTAGTATGCACCAAGTGTAGCCACTTACATTTTATTCCTAGAAGCCTATCTGCTTTCCTTTCCCCACTGGCCAATTCACTGGTATCCTGAAATGTATCAACCTCAGTTCTCTCCTCTGATGAGCTTAAGTGGAATTTAATAATCCCTGCTAAATTGTCTTGTGACTCTGTCATATGAATAAAGGCTATGGACTCTAGGTTAGATTATAACCATCAAATTAATTTTACTGCAAAGGTCAGGCTGCTTTCCTGGCGTTCTGTTGTGCTTGAAGGTTAGTTACTGCATGCTTGACCAAAACTTTTCTGTCTAAGCTGTATTTCAACCAGATTTCAAGATATAGCCAGATTGAAAACCAGACATTTGGTGATAAAAGGTTGTATACTCTGGTCCCCTGGAAATAGGAAGCGGCTGCAGTGATTCCCTGTGTATATACAATACATCATTATCCCTAGGAGATGATGAGCATTAAGCTCAGCACCTCTTGCTCCCAAAGCAAATGTCTGCTCATCTTTTCCACCTAGCTGCTCATGTCAGGGTAAAGAAATATTTCTTCCCAAATGACTGCTAAGCTCGCTTGTCTGAAAAGTGCTGCCCCTGGGGAAGCAAGACCTATCAGTGGAGTTTGGCTCTAAAAAGACATAATTATATTCAGATAATGGAAGACACCTCCATCCTGGTTCCCTTTAACCTTTATCTGTCTTCTTAATTTACCACAGGCTCTCTCTTTCCAGCTCACCTACTTTGGCCAACCCCGTTGTGAGTTCATGCACTCCTGACATATGTGTCTAATGTACTCATAAGTTCAAGCTCTACAAGTAACATTCATGTAATAACTTGTCATTTATACTCCAGGAAAAATCCAAAGATGGATTCTGAGGCTATAAAATAGTACCTAGGCTATTGTCAGAGCTACAATACCTTGAAGTTATAAGGGTTAAGGTCACAAACAGAATTCTTACAGCATGACAGTTCCTTTGGGCATAATTATGGTCTTTTTCAAGTGTCCTAAAAAAAGACAGGTCAGGTGGTCAATTTTCTATTGCAGAGAGTGGGACCTAAGGAGGGAAATGCAATCAGCTTGCAATTCTAAATTTTATTATTCCTAATGAGCAATTTACGAGTAGATCTAGAGAAGCTTCATAGTCTGTTCTTTGTTACAAAATTCAGGTTTCCCCTGTGACAATAACACTACTGACTCACTGTGTCGAGGATAATGTGTGTGTTCAGTGGTTGAGTTCTCCAGAATAATCTATACCCCATGCCCATGGCTTCTACACCCAGTAGTGTTTGCCAAGACTAGGGCAAGGAGAGGTGTGTAGCCTGTGGAAGTGGAGCAGAGGAGAGTGGAAAGTGAAGTGGTTCAAGAAGCCATCATTTTGGATACCATGAACACTAGCAAAGGTGCTAAAAATGGATCTAAAGTACCTTTTTGAGGAAAGTTCAAGCCCTTCCTAGAGATGCCCTGTGAATGGAATGACACTCCATCTGGACAAGCACACAAGTCAAACACCTTAATTTCTAAAACAGGATGACAGCTTGGCCACTTTATATGTCTTAATAGCTAAAACATGTGGTTCTCTTTCTTCAGCCCACAACATAGACTATCTGCCTTCCCTTTGCTCACCAGAGCACTCAGTCTTGAATTAGCAGCCATCTAGCTCTAAGACAGATATAGGAAATGCCACCCAGTACTTGCCTGAGAAGCACTGTCTATGGGGAAGCAGGCCCTCTCAGTGGAGTTCGGTGCAAATGTGGCATGCTCATATTCAGATAACAGCAGACACTTCATCCTGGTTCCTTTTAAACACATCTGTCCTTCTAATTTACCCCATTTTTTCTTTGTTCATCACCTTTGGCCACCCCTCTTATGAGTACATTTACTGCTCATAGAAATATCTAATATACTTGACAGTTTAAGTTCTACTAGTAACATTCATGTGGGAATTTGCCAGCAATCCTACCTTTCAGGTTTTCTCGTTTTTTTCCTCTGACCAGTAGGACAAACTGGTCTTGTCACTTTATACTTGGGCTTTACATCAAGTCTTTTGGGCCTTTGTTTTTTGTTGTTGTTGTTGTTGTTTAGATTAATATGAGGGAACAAATGATTAGGTCACATTGTTTGTATGTGTTAGGTATAGTTCAAGTTGTAACTGAGCCCTTTGCCAGAGGGTGTGCAGTATACCCTTATATTGTGCCCATTAAGTGAGAGCTTACCTCCTCCCCCTCCCCTGACTTGAATTTAATTTTTTTTCTCAAGTAGAGATGTAGTATTTATCTATTGGTTTCGTATTAGTATTGCATACATCGGATACTTGGTTTTCCCTTCTTGTGATACTTTACTAAGAAGAATATGCTTCGACTCCATCCACGTAAATACAAAAGATGTAAAGTCTCCATCTTTTTACAGCTGAATAGTAGTCCATGGTATACATATATCACAGTTTATTTTTGTATTGTTGGAGATTCATTGAGGGTACAAGAAACCAGGTTACACTGATTGTATTTGTTAGGTGAGGTACCTCTTATACTTGTGTCTTGCCCTCAAAAGGTGTGTCACACACCTTGACCCCCTACCCCCTACCCCCTTTCCTCTCTCTGCTCTTCCTTCTCCCCTCCCCCTTCTTCCTTTGGGCTCTCTCTCTGCTCTGTCCTTCCCCCACCCCCCACTGTGTCCTGGGTCATTAATTTTCCTCATATCAAAATTGAGTACATAGGATTCATGCTCCTCCATTCTTGTGATGCTTTACTAAGAATATTGTGTTCCACTTCCATCCAGGTTAATGCAAAGGATGTAAAGTCTCCATCTTTTTAAATACATATACCACAACTTGTTGATCCATTCCTGGCTTTGTGGGCATTTAGGCTGTTTCCACATTTTGGCGATTGTAAATTTAACTGCAATAAACAATCTAGTGCAAGTGTCCTTGTGGTAATGGGATTGCAGAGGAGGTCTAGCTTGAGTTCTTTGAGGGCTCTCCATACTGCCTTCCAAAAAGGTTGTATTAGTTTGCAGTCCCACCAGTGTAAAAGTGTTCCTTTCTCTCCACACATCCATGCCAGCATCTGCAGTTTTGAGATTTTGTGATGTGGGCCATTCTCACTGGGGTTAGGTGGTATCTCAGGGTGGTTTTGATTTGCAGTTCTCTAATTACTAGGGACAATGAGCATTTTTTCATATGTTTGCTAACCATTTGTCTGTCTTCTTTAGAGAAGGTTCCATTCATCTCTCTTACCCATTGATATTTGGGATTGTTGGCTTTTTTCATGTGGATTAATTTGAGTTCTCTATAGAGCCTAGTTATCAAGCTTTTGTCTGATTCAAAATATGCAAATATCCCTTCCCATTGTGTAGGTTGTCTATTTGCTTTGGTTGTTATCTCCTTAACTGTACAGAAGCTTTTCAGTTTAATTAAGTCCCATTTGTTTATTTTTGTTGTTGTTGCAATTGCCATGGAAGTCTTCATAAAGTCTTTCCCCAGGCCAATATCTTCAACTGTTTTTCCTATGCTTTCTTTGAGGATTTTTATCATTTCATACCTTAAATTTAGGTCTTTTATCCATCTTGAATCAATTTTTGTGAATGGAGGAATGTGCAGGCCAGTTTCAGTCTGCAAGGTGTTGGTTTCATTTCTTGGTTTTCTATTCAATTCCAAGTGTCTATGTCTCTATTTTTGTGCCAGTACCATGCTTCTTTGACCACGATGGCCTTGTAGTACAGCCTAAAGTCTGGTATGCTGATGCCCCAGCTTTGTTTTTATTACTAAGAACTGCCTTAGCCATACAGGTTTTTTTCTGGTAACTGTGATATAAATATGAGTTATATCACAGTTTATTAATCCAGTCATGAGTTGATGGGCACTTCAGTTGATTCCATATCTTGGTGATTGTGAACTGAGCTTCAGTGAACATTCTAGTGCAAATGTCCTCATGGTAAAATGATTTTTTTCTTCTGGGTAGATACGTAGTAATGGGATTGCAGGAGCAAATGGAAAGTTTGCTTTTAACTTTTTGAGGATTCTTTATACTTCTTTCCATAGAGGAGGTATTAGTTTGCACTCCCACCAGCAGAGTAATAGTGTTTCCTTCTCTCCACATCCATGCCAGCATCTGCAGCTTAGGGATTTTATAATGTGAGCTATCTCATTGGGGCTAGGTGATATCTTAGAGTGGTTTTGATTTGCATTTCTCTGAGCATTTTTTCATATGTTTGTTGTTCTATCTTCTTGAGAGAAGGTTCTGTTTGTGTCTCTTGCCCATTTATAAGTGGGATTGTTTGCCCTTTTCTTATTGATTAGTTTGAGTTCTAGGTAGATTCTAGTTATCAGCCCTTTTTCAGATAGGTAGCATGCAACCTCCCATTCTGAAGGTCATCTGTATGCTTTAGTTGTTGTATCCTTAACTACGCAGAAGCTTTTTAGTTTGATCATGTCCCAGTCATTTATTTTTGGTGTTGCTGCAATTGCGAAGGGGGTCTTCTTCATAAAATTTTTTCCCAAGCCAATGTTGTTAAAAGTTTTACCCTAGTTTTCTTCTAGAAGTTTTATTGTTTCATGTCTTTAATTTGTATCTTTTATATAGTGAAAGTCAGTTTTCGTAAGGAGTGAGAGGTATGGGTTTAGTTTCAGTCTTCTACTGTGGCCAACCAGTTCTCCCAGCACCATTTATTAAATAGGGATTCTTCTCTCCAGTGCATGTTTTTGTGGGATTTATCAAAGAGAAAATGGTGATATGTGGCTAGGTTCATCTCTAGATTCTTTATTCTATTCCATACATTTATGTCTCCATTTTTGTGACAGTACCACGCTATTTTGATCACTGTAGACTTGTAATATAAACTGAAATCCAGTGACATGATACCTCCAGATTTGTTTTTATTTCTTAGAATTGCCTTGGCTACATGTTTTTTTTGTTGTTTTTTTTTTTCTGGTTCCATATGAAACTAAGTACTATTTCTTCAAGCTCTTTGAAGTATGACATTTGTGCTTCGATGGGGATTGCACTGAATCTGTAGATTGCTTTGAATAGTGTGGACACTTTAACAACGTTGATTCTTCCCAGCCATAAGCATGGTATGTTCTTCCATTTGTTAATATGTTATACTATTTCTCTTCTCAAGGTTACATAGTTCTTTCTGTAAAGATCCTCCATATTCTTTGTTAGATATATTCCTAGATATTTCATTTTTTCAAAGCTACTGTTGGCCTTTATTTTGTGTGGTGATCCGTCTACCCCCATCCCCAAGTACAAAATAAGCTCTCTAAGAAAAGAGCTTCAGTCTTCTGAGGGTCTTATTTTTCAGCCACTAATGGAAAGCCCCACAGCAGCTCAGTAAGGATTCATTAGTTCATTTGGATCTAGGAAAGACTTTCCTAGTAGATTATACTGGTTTCTGAATTCAGATGTGCTCTTTTTTCTTTCTAGAAGTAAACTTGTACTCTGAGGTTGCATTATACTCCACCAGAAGTAAAAATATATGCTATGGTTCTGTGCTACAAACTGCAGTCAGATTTTCCAAATGCAGTGGTTTAAGGATTATGCTACTTTCACTTATAGCTGAGAGGGTGACTGGAAACCCTGACCCATCACATTCCATAGGTGCTGCCATCATGGAAAGAACAGCTCAAAGGCCTTTACCTCCTCATCTTGGCTCCTTTTGTAACCCAAATTCTGTTATGGAACGTTAGAGCCACCTCTGCTGATCTTCACTTAACTTCTCAAAGCCTCCCTGTTTTCCTCAGAAAAGCCCATCAATATCGACCTGCTTTCGAAGGATGTTTTTAAGATGTAATGCTGATAAGAAAACACTCTCTATCAGAAAATATTGATGACAGTTGTTTTGTAGCCACAAAAGGAGAGGGCACTCAGCAGTAATTGGGGGCCATGTTTAGCTACCCAACCACCCCTCATCATTAGTACTTGGATTGATTCTAATTCATCATAATAATGTACCTTGTAATCTACATGTAGGGGGGTAATTTATTATTAGATGGCAATTGTTAGTAATAACAAGCTATTTGGACACATTCAGAACATAGTTGTACACATCTGTTTTCTCTTCCTTCTTTTGTTTGCAAGTCTGATTTTTACCTCTCTGTCTATCCTTTTTATCCTCTTGCAGTGCATGTTGTAGTATTGTTTTTGTTGTTTCTTTTTTTTTTTAAAGAAGCTTAGTGTCTCAATGAACAGCTAGAACACAGGAGACTTATTTGGAAAAGCAGTTTAAGTAGCCAAGTCCAATTTAAGAATGGTGGTGGATTTTATCACTCAGCTTTATTAATGGACCTCATTCCCACTGTATCGCATTTCTTTCCCTAATGTATTTGTATAAAAGCTCTTGCCTCTCCCATTAACCCCTGTGGCTGGTGTTAACTCATTCCTGGGCATTTGTTGCCATAGCTGCAGCCACTCCTCAGCTGGAGCCCCTGTGCTCACCCCTACAGAGGCCATGTGGGGCCCGCCTGCTTGTTCCAGGCGTCAGCTGTTAGGCGGAGGGCAAGAGCCTTACAACCTCAGAGGTCAAACAGCCTGTTCTGTGTGCTTAAGCAGCTCTGTCTATTTTTTTTTCTTAGCAGCAGATGGGCATGTGGCTGTCCAGCCTTAAGTCTGGGAAAACATGTGTGGGAACATTACCAGCATTCTTCCTCCCTCACCCCCTCCTGGGCACCTAAGCAGGTAGCCTAACTCCATATTCAAAAAGATCAATATTTCTCCTGTTGTTAAAATCTCTTCTTCAACACCTGAGGCAGCTATGGGGAATTGTGTACAACTTGCGGTCTGTTCACCGAAATAATTGGCAGCAGTTTTATGGAGCGTCTCTTGTGTGTGTTATTGCACATTTACAGATTTGATTATTTCGTTTGCAAAATGGAAACGTGGCTTTCCACTGCTGCCTCTCATTCTCATAGATCTTCAAGGAGAGAACCTTTTAAAAACAAAATGGAAATGACATGCAAATGTTTATGTTAATATCACACAGGCAAAAGTCAGGACCTTCAGAAAGTTCCTCAGGCGCAAATTGATCAGGTGATGAGCACATCTTGCATACATTTCTATTTGAGTCTGCACTGTCCTGTGAGAAATGATTAGGAAGAGGAAATGTTTCATGCCCATAATGTGTGACTACTTTCTACCCTGGGCTCCAGGACTGACGTAGATCAGAGCAAACACAACTCCCACACATGCAGATTGGGCAGGTATGGTGGGATTTGAAGAAGATGTTTGAGGGTGGAAAGTTTCCATATAGAGCATTAATACAGCGTTGGAAAAGAAATTTTAATTGTGTCTGTGCTGTGCCAGCTGTGCCAGGCAGCTGTCAAAGATAAATCTGTGGATTAGCTCCAGACAGAAAATTCATAAAACATTTAGTCCTTTACCTTGACTTTAATAGAATTGATATTATGTCATCAACAACAGCGGCAGAACAGCAGCATCAACAACTAACCTTTTACATAGCATTTTCATAGCTTTCAAAATACTTTTTCAACGAATATCTTTATCTCATCAACCCTGTGAGATCAACATCATTATTGTCTGCCTTTTTGTGATGAGGCAACCCAAGCCCAGAGACATTAAGTAACTTGTTCAAGGTTACACAGCCAGTAAATAGCATCATCTTCTGACTCCAAACCCCGAAGGTACCCAGGCTAGGAAATACTCATAGCCCTGTCACCCTGCTGTCTACTTCCCAACCACCTCTGAACCTCCTAGAAAACACGTGAAGGCCTATGCAGGAATTCCCTTTGAAAACAAAGGGAAAGTAGCCATGTTACAAAAGAATTATTTTTTATTATTTTTATTAAATCATAACTGTGTACATTGATGCATTTGTGGCGTTCAGTGTGCTGATTTCACATACAATGTGAAATGCTTACATTGAACTGATTAACACATCCATCACAATTACGTTCTTTTCTTAATAGTTCTTTACATATGGATTTGTTGCTAAATGATATCCTTGGCACTCATATTTGTTCCTAGATCACTAACTACTACACCAGCTGGGTGGGGGAGGGATAAAGGCAGGGAGGGAGTGAGGAACGGAGAGAAGTGAGATGGAGGAATTCAAAGGAGAACACAGAAAGCTCTTGGCAACTGAAGAATGCTTTAGAAATTGAGATAAAACATTTCTAAAGAGATATCATCAACATATGTAGTAGCTATAAAGATGAGCATGGAGTGATTAACACAAAACTCAGAATAGTGGTTTATCTTTGAAGGGAGATGGAAGGGATTCAGGAGGGGCACAAGGTGGACTTTAAAGGGATTATTTATATTATTTTTCTTAAACTGCTTATTGGGACACAATTTTCATTGCATTCTTGCTTTTTATACTTTACGCATGTCTCTTATAAATTCCCCATTTGTACCTACTCAATATACAATTTTAAAAATTAGAAAAATACAGTGTGAGCCAATAGAAAAATTGGATTCGATACGCAGAAATTGGCTTTACAGGAAGAAAGCCGCTCTCAGAAACTAGGAACACTTTGATACAAACCTTAGCCAGTTTGCTCTGCCACTGTCGATGATTTGTGAGGAAGACGTGCTTCCCCAGAATTTTCCCAGGGTCTTTGAGCGTTTCAGCTGTCTTGCCCCTCGCCTCACCTCCTTTCTGACAGTGAACTTCTGGCGGTGATTTGGGAATTTGGGGTTAAGTGCTTGAACTGTAACCATGGATTTATGAGTTGTTATCCAAAGACTTACTATCTTTATGGCTTTCCTTGGTGTCGGACCTGACAGAATACAATGAACAGGTGGGCTTGTGTATTTATTTTTATCACCAGTTGTTTTCTCTCTGGCCAATCTAGACACATTGTAAGCACAGGCTGTTAGGAATTACAGATTTTCTTCCATGTGGAAATAAATGGATAAGCAAATACTCCGAGTTTGATTTTCTTTCCAACCGGTTATTTACAGGGAATTTCACCCTTTGTAATCATTTTCAAGTCAAATTTGCTCTACCAATACCTGTAAGGTTTGCTCTGGAGATCACTACCAACCTAGATATCTTTTATTTTTCAACATCTTATGTTGCTTCCATGTTAGTGCCAATTTAAAAAAACATACGAATGGATTAAAGGACATGTCGCTAGTTAGTGGCCTAAAGATTCACTCAGGAAGAAAATTTAAGTTACAGCAGAAATGGATAAAAGAAACTCAATAACTCACATGTGTTTGCTGTTTGAACTACTATTGATATATTAAAATATTCAGAAGAGCTATCAAATTAAATGGGGCAAAATACATCATCTGTTAGATATATTACAGGAAAGTCACTATTATTATAATAATACAGTTCTAGAATCACAAACTACTAACCAAATTCACTTGCATATGGATTATTCCTGGAGTAGGCTGAAATAATGGGTGTCCTCAGCCCAGCTGTCACAGAGGTCACAGTGGTCACAGCCACGGCCATAACCTCCCTTTGTCTTGTTGGAAAGCTACCCATGAAGACCACATTCTTCTTACCCCACTACTTCCCAGCCTTGTCATGGATAATCAATACGTGACATTAAGTAATTCTGGCTTTCCTCCACCACAGATGGGGAAACCAGGAGAGAGAGCATGAATACAAATCCCACGAATATTTATAGAGCAAAAAGCAAATGAGTTTTAGCAGCAGGTCTGATGGGTTTGGGGTATATACAGTGGAGGAGGAGGAGAAGGGTAACCCTGGAAAATTTTTTGAGGATTTTATTAGCAGTATCACTTTTAGAAAATGCATCAATCAAATGAGAGGAATAGAAGTTAATCCTGCTATTCTTTCTGGAAGTGTACATGGTAAAGGACTTGTTAAAGAAAGGCCATCTTCTCTACTATTATTAATGGCTGATCCTATACTGGTATTTTTATATCCTTTTTACCTGAAGGAATTATAACATTCCCCTCTCTCTTCACCACCAATGGTCCTTGTTTTCCATATAATATCAGAGGCAATGCCCACCATTGTTAATATATTAATAATAACTGTGTTACTAAGCACTTACTGAGCTAGGCATTATAGTAGACCTTTTTCTCCTTTCATGCTCACTGTCACCCTGTGAGATAGGTGCTGTTATTCGCATTTTTCAGATGTGGAAAGTGAAGCGCAGAGACATTAAGTCACTTCCCTAGTGTCTCACAAGTAATAAGTGGTGGATCAGGATTAGAACTTAGATCCAATCCAAAGACTATGATCTCAATGGCTGCTATAATTTAATTTTTTCCCTTGATTCAACATTAAGGGTTGGAAGTATATCACACTTGGTCTTGCCAAATGCATGCTAGTGCTTGATAGAAATGTGTTGTGGTTTAAAAAAAAAATCAGCCCTTTTGAAACATGAAGGGTGAGGGAATAATGTGAAGTTCTGTACAGGCTATTGTCATCTCATTATTTGTCAAATTGCAGTGGGCTGAAAACTCCAGTAAGGCTGCCTGCAGAGGTAAAGAAGCTAGAAAGGGGCCAGGGCTGCTGGCCCAAAGCAGAGCCATCAGTCACTGCCTCCCGTGGCTGTATGTGTATATATAGCGTTGCCCTTAATATTTAAGGAAGGCCCTGCTGAAGCAGCTAGTATTCCAGCCAACAGTCCCATTATCAGAAGGATTTAACATTGGACTTATTTATAGTTGTTATGGTCAGCATCCCACCCCGCCCCCCGACTTAAACTGTGGCCTTGTAATTAGTTTTCAACAAGATAGTCAAATACTCATCCTCTCAGAGTAACCTACTGGAGAATGCAAAATGACTCCAGTTGTTCCACATTCTACTTTTAGGAGAGAGGAATGGTAAGAGAATTGATATACAAAATATTCTCCACTCACTCCCATCCCCCCAAACAAGAATAATTTCTAGTCTAGGTTTTTGACTTTGCACAAATATAGCCTTATCCTATACCTTTAAGATAATCAGCTTATCTTTTAAAATCCAGTATAAAGTCACCTCTTCCGGCTTCACATTACTTCCCCTGTGCTTCCTTCCCTCCTGCAGTACCTCCTCTCATCCATCCAAGCAGAGGGACTGCCTCCCCCTTCTTCCTGTCTGTCTAGCCATCACCAAACTATATAGTACTTTTTGTTTTCATATCTGCTATTCTCACTAGTCTGTGAGCCCCTTAAAGGGCAAAGAAACATGTAGTTTTCACCTGGCTACTACCACCAAGTACCTGGATTTAACAAGTTTGGTAAATTAGCATTCAGAATATATCCTGAAAGTCTGAAATAACTTCACTCAAAGATTTAGGTACAAAGATGGAGGCTTGACATCTTTTACATTTACCTGGATGGAGTTGAAATACATTCTTCTTAGTAAGGTATCAAGAGTGGAAAAATAAATATCCAATGTACTCCATACTAACATGAAATCAATATATAAACAATTACATGTTCCGAAGAACAATAAACCACTATTATAATCCAGTTCAGGGGTAGAAGGAGGCAGGAGGGGGGAGGAAGGAGGACGAATGATAGGATGGAGGGCATGTAGCGGGATCTCACCTAATGTGCACATTGTGAGAGTGTATAACACGCCCCCGGTGAGGGGCTCTTCTACAAATCGAACTTTACCCTAGAAGTAAGAACTATGTAACCTAAATATTGTGCCCTCATATTAATTTGAATAAAGATTTTTTTTAAAGATTCAGGTACAACTAGCACATATTGACCACCTGTGTTGTTTTCACCACAACCAGCCACGTGACTTGGTGTTGACATTCTTATTTATAGATGAAGAAACTGAAGCTCTGTGTTTCTCAAATCTGTGATGGGCCTAAGAGTTACCTAGGGCACTTGTCAACAGGCAGATTCCTCAGTGCCGTCCAGATGAAAACCTTAGCAGTGGACCCTGGAAATCAGCCTATTTAACAAGCATCCCAGATGATTCTGATGCACGTGGTCAGAATGAATGTTGACAAACACAGGTGTAAGTGATTGCCCCACAGTGAGTGAATGAGAGCCAGAGTTCACACTAGCCCTAATTCCAGATCTAGTTCATGCTATATTTATCTTTGTTACACTCTATCTCCTATGGCAAGGAAATGGACTGAAACATGTTGGAAAGATTTTCAGCAACAAGAGCTAAAGCAAAACTGCTTATGTATTAACCCCAGCCCTGTTGTTTTTTGTTTGTTTGCTTCTTCCCCAAGATATCTTGCCAGACTTCCAACAGCATAGCAGCCGGGCTGCCAAGTCACCTCTTACGCAACTTACCTTGAGAAAGCATACACCACAGAGTTTTAGGAAATTGCAGAGTTTATGCTTTTATTTTTTGTTTTTTCCACCCTGCCCCACTACAGCCATGAGGCATGTTAACTTAGATAGCATGTGCAGTACCTGAAATGCAATTACTTGATTTGTTAAACATTAAGATTTCTGTTTGACAACCAGTAGGTATAACATCTCGGGTCCTGATAGTAATATTAATGTATCTGTTTCAAAACCAGGGAAAGAAGTATGTCGCTTAACAAGCTATAATGTAGATGTTAAAGGAGCTGCACTAGGTGGCATTTTTAAGGCCTATCTGTGCTTTTTGGTGTTCTTTATCTAAATGTTAACTGAGAAAATACAGAATAAATGTGATGATGCAATCCTAAAGATTAAAGGGCCACAGTCAACCACTCACCCTAGACCTACATAACATTGGCTCACTGGTATCTCAGAAGTCCAAGAAGCCAGGGGGTTGGCAATTACGAACAATAGTCCACAAAAATCCAAAAGAGTCTCTGTAGTGGAGCCAGCCCCTGCTCTTACTTTATAAGAAAGCCTTCCACGGTACCCACAGTGGGGCCTGATGGAGTTCCAGGATCCCTGGATCCTATCTCATCCTATACTCCTGGGTCAGATTCACCCAGTAACCTTGAAGTGACAAGTGTCATCCCTGAGATTCTTCAGTCCATGCCAGCCGACCCTGAAATAACGAAAGAGGCCCAGGCCTTCAGCTCAGAGATAAGTGAGAAGACTTTTTAATAATTTCTTCCTTAACCTTTTGACTGAGAACAACACCTGTAGGCATTCAATACAAAACATTGGTTTGGTGCCAACAATGCTTGTAGGCACGTTTAGTTTCTGAGAGTTCTACAGTCAAAGGGTTGACCAGAAAAAAAGGGAAAGATAAAAGAAGTAGAGTTAAAAGTCTGATCAAGTGCTTGCTCTGTGTCAGATATTGGGCTCAGAATTGTGGTAGTCTATAGCTCAGTGGATAAAGGTATAAGCTCTGGAGCCATACTTCTTAAAAAGTCCACCACTAACACTTCTTAACATCTTTGTGTTCCATTTTCTTGGTCTGTAAAATGGGTATAATGATAAATATCACCTGTCTCATAGGTTCATTGTGAGGATTATACTATACAATACATGGAAAGCCTTAAAAGTATTTAGTATACAAGAAGTAATTCAATAATATGAGAAATTAACATCATTATTATTGTTTTAGTACATGAAAAGTAGTTATCATTATGCCTGGCTGCAAGTGAATAAACAAGTTAACAAATTTTGGAATTTTCCCAAAGTCACATACCTACTAAGTAGTAGACCTAATACTTGATTTTTGATCTCCAAGGTCTGTATTCTTTCTACTATAACTTGTCGCCTTCATAAATATAGGGTATGTGCTGGGAGTTCCTTGGAGAGGCACATGCCAAGACATGTGGCCTTCTTCATCCTCACTATGCCATACCCCTCTGCACAACTGCAACTGCCATCTGGAGGATGGCTTGATTCCCTGGCTTTATATTGATCTAATTAAAAACAGTGCACATCTTTATAAC
Source organism: Galagoides demidoff (assembly GCA_963574575.1). NCBI lineage: Eukaryota > Metazoa > Chordata > Mammalia > Primates > Galagidae > Galagoides > Galagoides demidoff. The sequence continues at coordinate 4,921 of CAUYQV010067906.1, read as the reverse complement.
TGCTCTAATACAGAGGTGGCCATCTCCAGGATACTCCAGCTTGTAGATCACAACCATGAATCTTCCAGGATGGAGTTAGTTATAAAAGCACCCTCTTATATGCATACCTTGAGGATCAAGCTACTCTCCCTCACCCCCACTCTGCCATACTCATTACTCATGTGAGAAGCACTACCTACTGTATAGGCTAGCACAAATAACCATGCCTTGCCTTCCCTTCCCTTCTCAAGAAAGAATATGCTATGACTTCCTGATTCTCTTGACTGGCTCTTTGATTCATCCTTGCTTATCTAATATTATCATCTCTATCAGCCATCTGGGAGCCTTGTCTTATGAAAGCTCCTCTCAGTCTTCTCACCTTGCATAACCATGATGCAGGCTGTGGCATCACTACTGGTGACTGATGACCTCTGCAATAGGAATGAGAGTGGTGTGTGCCTGGGACTTTAGTGCATTAGTCACAAGCAATGACGGATTGTTAATGTTTGAGGAAAATGAAGAGTGATTCAAAAGAACACCTGTACTACATAATATATTGCTTCATGAGCAATAAATACCAAGCAAAAGATAAAGCCTTGAGCCTTGGGCTTAATGCAGACCCAAAACATGATTTATTCTGTTTCCCTTAGCCAGGGAACAGAAAGCACAGTGGTATTTAGTGGTAGGACACCAAACCCTGCCCTTGTGTTATAATCTTTCATAACAAATACTTGTTCAGTGCCTGCTGTACACAAGGTTCTATGTAATATGCCAGAGATGAGGTTTTCTTCTGTGTGCTGCACAAGCATTTACATTTCTCCTCTATTTTCATTGTCATGGTATATACCTAGTGTTTTTTCTCATTCCATGACACCTTGAGTCCCTACCACAGGGATCATTCTTTGGTGTGAAGTATAAAATAACCAAGCTAAAAATGTTCATAGATTCTTGAGGTGGAGGGGGTTGATCAGATTAGTCTTAGTAGCACAGTAGCATAAGAGAGTAGGGCATAAACTGTGGAAGTTAGGATTGGCTGTACTTGTGGTAGCTGGGAAAGGGTTACGAAGAAACAAGGGATAGGAGACACTCTCCACTAAGAACACACACAAAAAAATGTTGCAATTAAGCAGGGTTTCTTGACCTCAGCACTTTTGACATTTTGGGCCAGATAACTGTTTGTTGTAGGGGGTTGTCCTGTACAATGTAGGCTGTTTAGCAGCATCTCTGGCCTCCACCCACTAAATGTCATCAGTAGCAACTCCCTTCCCCTAGGTATGATAACCAAAATGTCTCCAGATATTACCAAATGTCCCCTGGAGGAAAAATTTAGTGCCAGTTAAGAACCACTGCAGTAGAGGACATGGAGAATGTCCATCTATATAATGATGAGCCCTATAGCCCTCCCAGCTCAAATATCCTATATATAACTTTATGACTTACTTGATTTAATATAGCAGAGTAGGTAAGAACATGAACTGTGGATCCAGACTGTTCTGGTTTGAATCCCAGGTCTACTACAAACTATAACCGTGTGATCTGGATATAACTTGTTTAATTTCTCTGTTCCTATTACTTCATCAGTAAAATTGGAATAACACAATGACCTACTTCATAGGATTGTTATGAATTTTAAATTAATGTATATAAAGTGCCTACAACAGCACCTGGTGCAGAGTAAGCATTATATAAGTGTTAACTCTCATTAGTCTTATTATAATTACTATCATTAACGCTATTATTCACCATTTATCTAAGTCCTGGTATGTTCCAGAGGTCCGATGTTCCACTCAACTTTGGACCACTGTCTTCCTTCTGCAGAAAAGACTAGAGAGCTAAGTCCACAATTCAGGACCACACAATGCTAAGAGATATTAGATGGCTGTGGGTCTATGAAATAGGCAATGCAGGTAAGCCTCATTTTGTACAATTGCTGCATTCTTGCAGCATTCTCTTATTTCAAAGCACTCTTATTATGACCTACTTTGACCTAGACGTAGTAGAAGATACAAAAATATATGGGTTTATGCCCCTCACCCTCAAGGAAGTGACAAAAATGGCTGCTATAGGGCAGCGCCCGTAGCTCAGTGGGTAAGGCACTAGCAACATACACCTGAGGGTGGCAGGTTCAAGCCCAGCCTGGCCCTGCTAAACAACAATGACAACTGCAACAGAAAAATAGCTAGGTGTTGTGGCAGGCACCTGTAGTCCCAGCTACTTGGGAGGCTGAAGCAAGAGAATCACTTAAGCCCAAGAGTTTGAGATGGTGACGCCATGGCACTCTACCAAGGGCGACATAGTGAGACTCTGTCTCAAAAAAAAAAAAATGGCTGCTACATGCATGTGTATTTTAGTAAATTTAATTAGCTTAAATTCTCAAACAAATTTTAGTCCCTTTTTACACATGAACAATTTCCCTGTGGTAAGAACTATCTCTCCATCCCCAGAGTTATCTTCCTTGAAGTTTATATATCTGAAATTGTGATTTTCTTATAATATCAGCATGTAAGGATTATAATAGTTCAAACTATTGCCATTTTATCTGCCTTTCAGCATTTAAATTTTTTATAGGGATTTTATCTTAATACAACAAAAAAATAATATCCAGTCCTGAATAGCTTGGCACCTGCTTCTGTAAAGAATGACTGTGCAGGTCTTTCTTATATATACTCATATATTTTCTCATTCATTTAAAATAGTTTATTGAACATCTCTTATATGTCAGCATGGTATCTAGGTACTAAGAATAACTGTTACCATGTTATTATGATATTATTATTTACCAAATGCTTAGAGCCAAAAGCCATGCTGACTTCTTTACCCACACTATCCCATTTAACATTCAACAAACCTATAAGGTATATAATTTTCCTAATTTTGTAGCTTGCCATTTTTCTTATCAAACCCAGTTCTTTGCTCATAACACTTAGTATTTATTTTATAATTATCCATTTGTATTTTACTGTCTATCTCCTACACTAAAGTAAACTACACCAAAGATGTAGGTCTACTATAACCAAAGATGAGGTCTACTGGACTAACCACAATGCCCCCCAACGTTTAAAATACTTCCTGGAAAAAAAAAACAAAAAAATAAAATAAAATACTTCCTAGTACATAGAAAATGTTCAATGGATGTATAGTAAATAAGAAAAGAAGACTGGAAAGCAGGCAGGCAAGAGTAGAAAATAGAAAAAGAGAATAAGCACATTACAGTTACTAAATAATAGAGCTAGATTCTAGTCCAGATCTATCTGACTCCCAAATCAATGCTCTTGATCACCAAGCAGGATTGCTTCCCACTCTTTGCAGGATTTCAGTAGATGTTTGTTGACAAAATTCTCACCTCAACTTTGCACAATACTGTGTAACAAAATTACAGTAAGCATAAAAACCAATGGATATACAGCTGAACATAGCAATGAGAATTATAGAAGAGTAAGTCATCAGAGAAAGAGAGTTTTTGTTTTGATAAAAGAATATAGTTGAAGAGATGGCACCACATACTGTCCTTGTTTTAGAGGACATAAAGAAAAGACTTGAAATAATTAACTCCACTACGGGATGTGTGTATCACAGAATGTATGTGTATATGTGTGTGTGTGTGTGGTTGTCAATATCAAATGACTTTGACAGTAATTGACGAGCTAATCAGTGATGCATAAACAATACAAAAATAAACAGATGGCAGCAATCTGATTGTTATGGAGTGATACCAAGTTAAAGTGATGATCACTTCTAAATCTTTTATGCTTTTGGTGCTAATGAACTCATATTCCAAAGCACCATATCTTCAGTCAGATTACCTAGAAGGCACATATTCACAAACACTCTGCAACCTCTGACTTCTTGAGGAGTTGTCATACAATGGAATAGGAGAACCAGCATGGCAGGACATGTTTTTCAGGTTTGGTGTAGGTATTTTGAAAAGCGTTTGAAAACCACTAGCACTTATCTTCTGAATATTTTTGGCTGCTGCCACAGGTTGTAGGATTCATGGGAAAATGAGCAATGCCCCCCTTTAGTGACATGGGACTTCTTTGATAAAACACTTAAATAAATTGCTAGATATCCATTTCTAGTCTGGAAAGTGAATCAGGCCAATACTTAACTTTTCCACCTCTAAATGATGATTCCAAACACATATGTAGCACAGCAGCACGTTTTGTTAGTGTGGACTTTAAATCCAGATTGCTGCCAGAGATGATCATCTGGGGTTTCTCTTTGTGAGTAAAATTTTCTAAGTTTTGCTTATATGTATGTTTATGTCTATATGGTATAAAGATTATAGCTAATGAGATCAAACTAAATTATTAGTTGGGTATATCTATCCCTGGTAGTAATTCTGAGCAAACTCCTACAAATATTCAGTTGTTCTAGGGAAATCAGCTTAGCAATAATGCCATCTCTTGTAAGATAATTTATCATCCTGAAAAGGTATACAAATAATCAATGAGTACCGTTGACTAGATTATTATTATGCACCAATTCAATGTAAGTTAATTTTCTTCATTTAGTAATTCAAATATTTGTTGAATACCTACATTTTACCAGACACTAAATTAGGAAGTAGAGAAACAAAGATGCCCCAAACCCAGTCCCTCACCTAAAAGAGTGACCTAGCATGCAGGCTAACAGAAGAGCAAGTAATTGTAATTCAAGGCAGTTAGTGTAAATGCTCAGTTGTTCTAGCTTTTTGTAATGTTTTTCTACCCTAATCCTCCGTTTACTTACCTGGAAGGAGGGTGATTGGTGGGACCACACCTATGGTTCATCTTATAAGGGTACATGCGAATCTTTCTAGATGTAGAATATAAATGTCTTAACACAATAACTAAGAAAATGACATGAAGGCTATGTTAACCAGTTTGATGAAAATATTTCAAATTGTATATAAAAACAGCTGTACCCTATGACAGTATTAATGTATACAGCTATGATTTAA
>CAUYQV010067905.1:0-78143 GCA_963574575.1 Galagoides demidoff | reverse complement strand
GACAAAGGAAGGTAAATGTTAACAAGTGATTCTGGGGTACAAGTGAATTTTTCTAAAAGCAGAGTATAAATGTCTTAACACAATAACTAAGTAAATGTCATAAAGTCTATGTTAACCAGTTTGATGAAAATATTTCAAATTTTATATGAAAACACTACACTGTACCCCATGATTGCATTAATGTACACATCTATCATTTAATAATCATTTAATAAAAATATGTATATATTTTTTAATTTGGATATTATAAAAATTATTAGAATTATTGAGATGACTTATCTTATTTCTTAGGGATCAGAGCTGTACTGATATACTAGATACTTATAATAAAATTAAAGCAGAAGAACTAAACAGTACTGATGCAGAGGAGGTAAGAATCACAGCATAATTAGTAGGAATCAATTCCTTTTCTCTTACTTGAAATAAAATAAGTGTTATATGCAAATGTTATAATTGGCTATGAATAGCCAAACAGATTTTTTTAAAGTTGGCTAAATACCTGCATCTTTGTATATTAAACTCGTTAACCTGTCCTTAGACTGAATATACCACAAATGTCATAGCAGTATAGGGGTTAGTCAGAGACAGGTAGCCAGTCATCTTACTTTACTCATTGAGTTTCAGTAATGAGAAGTCAGCACTTCGTTTTCTAGTTCTTAAAAGCAAGATAAAGTATTTTAATAGAATGTACAATGTGCATTGCTTCGGTGATACATGCTCTGAAGGCTCCAACTTCACCACAGTGCAATTTATCAGTGTAACACTTTTACCTGTGAATATATATAAATAAAACATAAATGGGGAAAAAACAAACAATAAATAAAAGAATGTTTAATTGATGGAAATTTCAATTAGGATTTTATTTTCTATACAATGTATGTAAAATATTAAGGAATTTTAAGATTATAGGTTTGAAAGTTGAATTTTTAATGGTTTCATAGAATTGCTATTTGATTTCTTCTGTGGAAATTACCAACATGAACCACTCCTTTCTAAATGAAATGGAATTAGTATTCTCAGCAGACCCTTATATATCTGATTTCCCCACCCCATCTATGTTTCTGATTTATATAAAGCCATATTAGACTGGAGGCTATGATAGAGAGAAACAAATACCAAAATAAGAGTATGGAATAATAATGGAAAGTGATAATTTAAAAATATTTTCTGGAAAAAATTCATCCCAGGGAAAAGTCAATCAAATATGCTAGATTCTTTTGCAGTGGCATGAGATATTTTGCATATTTGTATTATCTATACTGATCTCCAAAATGGTAAGTTTTCAGTGTTATTTTTATTCTTTTATGAAAATGTGTTTAATTCTGATACACTGTATTATTGGAGTTAGATGTTATTTACATAATAAAACACAGCACATAAATTAGATATTAGCCTCTTACCACAGAAAAAAATTACTGTTCATATTCTTAGATTTACCTATATATTTCTTATATTTTTCTCTGACCTTTCACATAAATGTATTTTAACTTAGGATTTGAGGTAGCAAGAATTTCTCCTAACAGTAGCATTATTTGGGTTAAAATAGAAAATTTAAGTAAAAATTTAATTTATTAAGTTTATTTCATTGGAAAGGAGTATCAATAGCTCATGAAATACTTACCTTTTTTCCTAGGTGCTTCACCATCACTGGTGGTGCCTGGGACTTGATTCTTTGTATTAAAAAATTATCCCTCAGAGAGAGTTCTCTGTATCTTAGGTTGTAATATACATGTATTTTTCCTTCAGAAAAAAGATCTATTTCTTGAAATAGCAAAGGATTAATCATGAATAAGTGATCATTATATTAAATAAACATGTCATATAGGGTAACTTTTTAAAAAAATACCACTGCTTCCTAGGTACAGCTTTAGCAGATACCAATCACTGCACCTTTTCCTTAGTTTACTATTCCGATTTAAAGAGAAACTTTAACTCATCTTTTTCTAGTGTATTTTCCAGCTTGTAAATAGCATATTGGGAAAATTTGGAGTGAGTCTCCCTCTAGCCTTTGTTCTGCTGCCTGCTCCAATGAGGGAAAGTTAATTGTGATTATATTTGCCATTTATTTGTAAATGTCTAATTTCTAAGACTTTGAATGTAACTTAACCTTTCCTACTCTTCCCTTTTAATTTAGGATACAGAAATGGTTGATTTAGATTCAGATGCTCCTGGTACTTCATCTGGAAGAAGAGTGAGTAAATAAATAAACATCTGAGAGTGAACATTTTTAGGTTTCCTGTGTTGGTAATCTCTAATGCTTGGGAAATTGCTATATGGACTCTCAGAACTAAGTATATCTATCTTATCTATTTATCTATGTATCTATATCTATATCTATCTATCTATCTATCTCTATATATATGTATAGGTAGTCCCTGGGTTACAAACAAGATAGGTTTCATAGGTTTGTTCTTAAGATGAATTTGTATGTAAGTTGGAACAGGTACATTTACCTATTATCTGTAATAGCCTCCCTTATAAGTTGTACATCAGTCAGATGTTTGTAACTCAGGGACTTAACTGTAATAGCCTCTGGCCATACGTGTAAGTTGTATATAAGTCACATGTTTGTTACTTAGTGACTGCCTGTACTTATAGTCATGGCTAATATTTATTACAGCAACACAGTCAGTACACAACTGGATCATTAGGGGAAAAGACACAGGCAGAGTCTGGAAGATAGGCTTCTTTATGATCTTTCTCTATTTCTCTTTCCCTTCTATGAGGGTGTCACATGTCACACTCTTTATCCAACAATAAAAATGTAGCAAACGTGAGTAGAGACTCAATTCACAAGGATTTTATTGGGGGCTATTTATGTAGGTACCCTCTGACTGGTACATACCAAGATTCCAGGCTCCCAGAAAGAAAGCAGGCATTCAGCATAAATGACATTATTTATAGCATCTAGGGCAAATTTAGGTACAGTAAACTATCTTAGAAACAGTTCAAAATGCAACTTCCCAAATTGTTACGTTAACTCTTTTCTTCAGACTTCTCCCCTATAATAATTAGATATATAGTTGTTTTATGTAAGGGAAAATATCTTTTGAAATATCAAAAGAGACACTAACAAAAGACATCAAATTAGGGTGGTGCCTGTGGCTCAGGGAGTAGGGCAGTGGCCCCATATGCCAGAGGTGATGGGTTCAAACCCAGCCCTGGCCAAAAACGGCAAGAAAAAAAAAAAAGACATCAAATTATAAAAACAGAACTTATCATGACCACAAAGGATTTCATAAAAAAAGAAATTGCTCAAGTGTTGAGAAAATTATAGTGCCATCATCAAGTATACTTAACTACCAATAAATACAGAGGTAATATAAATATTATCCTGATAGAGTGGGAAGAAAAGCACTTTAAAATAGGAACTATTCTATTAACATTAGGGAATCATGAGAAAATTAACAAAGAGCTTTAGAACAAAGCTATTCGATATTATTCTATTAAAATCCATAGGTCAAGTGCCGAGGAAGAAGACAGTCTTTAAAGTGTAATCCTGATGCTTGGAGAAAACAATGCAAAGAACTGTTGAGCCTCATTTATGAACGTGAAGACTCAGAGCCATTTCGACAGCCAGCTGATCCTCTTTCTTACTCAGTAAGTATACAGTTGTTTAAATAATTGCCAGTATAACAATTGTCCATAATCATCCATGCTAAAGTCTAGTTAAGAGCAGTTTTTCCTCTCTCTCCTTCGTGCCCTCCTTCTCTCCCAGTCTTTCAATTATGAAAGTGAGTAGTGTAATTACGACTTTTGAAATGCTTGCCATGTACTTAGTGTGTAAGTTATTTAGTTGTAAACCACGTTATAATCAAAATTTCTTTGTTCTTTTTAAATTTTATTTCAGATATTTGTTTAATATGTTTTGCTAATTTCTAATATATTTATACTTCTATACATTGTAGAGACTTGGTAGCATATGTCAGTCCTGTTTAATTTATGCTAAATATGATGTGATATGGTCACACAGAGTAACCAACATATCAATCAATATTACTTTTCAACAAAGATAAACACTTGATAACTTAGATTATAGGATTTTTTTTCTAGGAGTATATTTATTTATATGTTTATTTACCCTTCATTAAAAATAGCAAATCTGTTTTAACTTTTTCAGAGAAAAGGTAAAGTTGTATTTCAGAAATACATCAGAATGGTGAATATAGAATTTCTTCACCTTAAAATAAAAGTGAATAAAAGAATAATTGTTATTTACAGATCTTCAGTCCTTAATTAATAATTGTATATGAGTCTTGATATTTTATTGTGGTTATCTAGAAATACAATATATGCTCCTTATCATAATAGGGCCATCAAGAGCAAGAAGGGGAATCCTCAGAGTCAGTTTTTGCAGAAAGACAACAAGATCCATCTCCTCCTGAGGTAGGCCTGGTAGTCTCTTAAAAGACATGCTGGATTTTGTTTTTACTTTTTAAAAATATCCACACTTGACATAAACCTTTCATAATTTGTTAAAACTGCTTCTAACTATTTGATTTATTTTACCTAATTTAATTTTCCTTGGTCATTTTGTTTTTAATCAACATATGTTCTCAATATTGTTCTTTGTGGCATCCTCAGAATTATTTTTTTTATTTATGTACATCTAAAGCCACTGCTCCTGACTAGAAAATACAAATTATACAGTATAATCATTTCTCTATTATAGCTGATTATTCCTAGTGAAACTTTATTCAGTACTCAGGCTTAGTCTTTTGAGTTTTGGACATCATATTATACTAATTCCAACATTTTTCCTCTATAATAATCTTCATGTTTCATAAGCTCTGCTGTATTAGAATATGCTTTTGGTTTTCTATGATTTAAGAAAATAAGATCTATTTTGAGCAATAGTGATTTCTCATATTTAAATAATATTTTTTTTCCTTTTTTCTCTGTCCCTTCTAGCCCTTTGAAGGACATGTATAGATTTTACTTTTTAATGATTCTAAATAAGATAAAGGATCTAATACTAAATGTAGTTTCCACTCTGAAACTTACTTATTGAGGGTTACAGCATATATAATTATAAATTTCAGATATAATTTCATATGATAACCCCAGGAAAATCTTAACTAAACTTGAAAAATTGAGGTTAAAATGGAATCTTTGCTTTCTAGTAATTAAAATAATTCTGGTGGAAGACTTTACACAAGCAGAAGTATCACACTCATGAAAACACACAAAGAGAACCAAAAACATGACCAATCTGACTTTGATCTCAACTAATGACAGTTTGAGTAGAATGTTCTCATAGCTGAGAATCTTGAAAATATGTAGCTAATTTGTGGAATGAAAATGTTTAATTATATGTGAATAATCCTATCCTCTCTTGCTAGGCAGTTTTTTAGGGTTTTGAAGGTTTTATGTGTATTAGTCTTTAAGCAAGAAATGGTATTCATATTATGAACGCTATAGAGATGAAGCCAGTGGCCATGGATTTCCTATTTTGTCCCTTCAGTGTTATGTATTTTTGTTGATGGCTGTGTGAGGGCTAAGGCTCTGTCACAGACCTTCTCAGACCCTTGCTGTATTTGTGAGCAACCAAAATATGGTTTCTGGTTGAGGGGTAAGGTAGTTGACATATTTAAAAGCAATGTGTTCGGGGTTTGGTGGATTGTATCAATAGGTGATACAGTTCTATTTTATTATTATTATTGTGCAGTTTGGGTATTTAATAACACATTATTCTTTGTAGGATTATCAAGATGTTATAGATACTCCTATGGACTTCAGCACTGTGAAAGAAACTTTGGAAGCAGGAAGCTATGGTAGTCCTCTGGAATTTTATAAGGATGTTCGCCAAATATTCAGCAACTCCAAAGCTTATACCTCTAATAAAAAGTCAAGGGTATGAAGAAAATAATTAGATGGGCTAATTACCTAAGCATTTAGTTATATATGTCAAGCAGTTTCTTTCACCAGTTTTAAAATTGCTAAACAAATATATACTATAATCCAGACATTGTTACTGAAGTTTGATTCTTAGTATATTCTCTGACATATAGATCCTTTCAGGCATGAAGTATTATTAGGCATGCATAAAGATGTATTAAACATAGTCATTCAGAAATTAAGCACCTTTTTCTATCTCTTAATTGCATCTTCTTCACTGCTTGTTTGTATCTGCCAGAGAGAAAAAAGTGAAAGGAGAAGAAGTAAATTGAGTACCCTCTGTTATGTCTAATAAATGACTTGATAGACATGTAAAGGTAGTTGACAGTATTAGGATACAAGTATATGAAATATTTCAATTAGCTCTGAATATTTATGTTCCCATTATTATAACAAATAGTGAGACATATTGAGAAGTTATAACTGTTTTATTCCTATTCAGATTTACTAATTTCTCTTTTCATCAGAATTTAAAATAGCTTGAGAACAAAAAAGTAATAATAATTTTTGTCTTTTGTAATCACTGATACCTGATTAACTTTGACTCAATTGCATAGTAGGTATATAATTGCCCACACCTACCTCATATAAAATGAATTTTTAATAGTTTCTACAGATAGACTTTATTTACATATGCCACCCTTTGTCTTGATTGTTAGAGCAACATTTATTCTCTGTGAAATAGAGTTTCAGAAATACAGAGAAATATAATAAAGAAAAGAGAAGTCATCTGCAAAGCCTGTCTCCTATTTTTATTTATACCTAATATTTAATATATCTGCTTCCAGGATTTCCTACATTAATATAATTATTTATATCTATTTATATATTCTTTAAAATAATACATTTCATGTTTTGAACCATTTTTTGTTACATACTGAAAAAGTTTTTGGTACCTACTACAAATTGTCCTTTAGAATGTTGTTTCAATTTAAATCCCCCTGACAGTGTATGAGATTATTTTTTTACTTTATTCATAACACTGAATGTTATCCTTTAATAAAATTTATTAATTTTTAGATGAAAAATCATGTCTTATTTTAATTCTTTGAGAATAATTTGTTCATGTGAAGAAAGAGTACATACATATATTTTGTCTGGAATGGTGGTACTGGTACAAGCATGTTTATACCTTTTATTTTTCATATAATTAACGTAGTTGCTAAAATGACTACAATTTCCACCTTTTCAGATCTATAGCATGACACTGAGATTATCTGCCTTATTTGATAGTCACATTAAAAATATCATCTCTGAATATAAGTCAGCAGTCCAGAGTCAGAAGAGGAGAAGACCACGGTACAGAAAACGTCTAAGAAGCAGCAGCAGTTCATTATCTAGTAGCCGAGCTCCTAGGTATATTATATTGATGCAGCATTTTATACTTTGAAAACATTTTGTGTGTGTTACCTAATGTCTGAAAGTTTATGAATAATTTGAAGAGATTCCAAGAGAGCTTTTTTCATCCAGAACACTTGTGCCTATACAAAAATGGAATTAGTGCAAAAAGTATTATATATGGATTTTACTATACCAAAAACTTTTTTTTAATTTTAATGATTGAAGTTTACCTTTGTCAAATTACTAATTTAAAGCATTTTACTTGGAATTTAGGGCATTTCCTCTTCATTTTGTGTCATACTCTCATAATATGTTACTAACAGAAAAAAATGCTCATTTTTTTTAATATATTTTTGCTTCTAGTCCAAAAGGGAAACAGAAACAAATGAAGTTACAGCCTAAAAATGACCAGAATACCTCAGTGTCTTATGCCAGGACTAGCTCTCCTTTCTCGTCTCCTGGTAAATAATGTCTTTTGTTTTTGGTGTTCTTTATCTCAGCTAAATACTAATATTAAAGATACAGAAGAGGGGCGGCACCTGTAGCTCAAAGGAGTAAGGTGCGGTCCCATATGCCAGAGGTGGCGGGTTCAAACCCAGCCCCAGCCAAAAAGAAAAAAAAAAACTGTAAAAAAAAAAAAAAGATACCAAAGAGGTAGCATGCTTTCTAGTACAAAGACCAACAGATTTGAATTTAGAAAAGTTGTTTTTTTGTCTATTTTACTCACTAGCTATGTGGTCCTCAGTGTGACATTAGGCCACATGATTGTTTCTTCATTAGACTAGGTGAATTTTTTAAGTATCTTAGTTTTCAAATTTTATGACTGAGTGATTTTTAATGTCTGTATCTCAGAGCACTCATCTACAATATGTTTGTCAACCTAAGATTTGAGGATTTATTATGTGTGGAGGTGGGTTCCTTGGATGTATTTTTGTGATATTTTATGCTTGAAAGTTTAGCGATAAATCATTTGTTCTCAAAATATTCAGATTTATTTCTTAGAGCAACTTGTAATTTTGGATGTTGGAGTAAAATAATGTAGATATAGTTTTAAAATCAGCCAGCTTAACTTTCCTAAAAACATTGTAATTATGTTAACATTAAAGTTTTTTTAAATGCAAGTTTCAGATGCTGCTGAAGGGTTTTCACTCTATCTTCTTGATGATGAACTGGATGGGCCATTGTGTTCCTCAAGCTTCAGTGGATATGGCCGAAGTGGAAATAGCCATGACCCAGGGAAAGCCAAGTCATTCCGGAATAGAGTTTTGCCTGTTAAACAAGGTAGGAAATAAATATGGTATATGACAATTATTCTTTATTTTCTTATGAGGAAAGATGAATCATTTAAAAGCTAATGGAAAAAATAAAAGCTAATGAATCAGCATAGTAAAAACTAGTATGTCCTTATAATTAATGAGTATTTTAATATTGTCAAATTTAAGTTATGCAGGGTTCCGTATCTATAACTAATAAGCCATTAAATTTCTAATTAACTATTTTCAAATATATTTTTGTCTTAAAAAGTGAAATGAACAGGGAGAGGAAACTAAATGAAGAGTTCTTTCCTCAAGTGCATAAAAACCAGACTGTTAGATACATTTAGGATTGTTCATATACTAAACCATATTAAAAAATTTCCAAAGTCATCTTTAAATAGGTGTCATATTTGGGGAAACTACTCTAATAAAGAAAATGTGTCTAAGAAAATTTTTATTAGAATATAGATTTTATTTTATCTCTATCTTTAATGAAAAATTAAGTAGCTTATTGTTATTTTGACATCAAATAACTTAAATATATTTTCTACAGATACATTTTATATTGGTTATATATGAAATATTAAAACATATTTGATTAATTTAAAATGTTAATGCCTTTTTTTTACCATACTGTATCTTTAATTTTGCCTCTGATTGATCCTGCTGCACATTGCATACTCATATGCTACCTTCTCTCATTTTGCCCTTCCTTTCATTGCCAAGTTTTTAGAAGAAGTAACTCTTACTTTCTCCCTCCATTTTCATTCTACCCATGCTTCCTTTATCCTTTAGTCTGGCTTCTACTCCAACCACTCTTCAACAGCTATTTTCCTCACAATCACCAGTACTTGTCACTGTCCTTTTTTTAGTCCCTATCTTCTTGATCTCTGTATCATTCCATATTGTTGACTGCCTTCTCTATGAACTCTATTTCCAGACTTCTGTATGCTACTAACTGTCCTATATCTCTTTCTCCTATATTTCTGTTTGTTTTCTTCAGCCCTATTTGTAGAGTTTCCTGATCCTTTTGGTTTTTTGGTTTGTTTTTGCCTTCTATATGTAATGTAATCTTACAACTGCATCAGTGGTGACTCTCCAAATGCACATACACAGTTCAAATCTCTTTATCCTAACTGGTTTCATTTCCAAGTGCTTCCTTAAAAAAAAAAGCATATCTTTGGGTACTTATCATCTTTGAATCTCAAACTTGCTTCTTTTTATGGGCTCACTATTTTAGTGGACACCACCATCTTCCTAACCAACTACTTAAAATCTTTCAGTGTTCTTTGTTAATTTACGTCTCATATCCAGTCATTTGGTAAGTTTTGTGAACTCTACAACTCTTATACTACTTAAATATCTTGTCTATAGTTTCTTTTTCTTTCTTTTTTTTTTTTTTTGAGACAGAGCCTCAAGCTGTCCCCCTGGGTAGAGTGCCATGGCATCAGAGCTCACAGCAACCTCCAACTCCTGGGCTCAAGCGAGTCTCCTGCCTCCGCCTCCCAAGTAGCTGGGACCACAGGCACCCACCACAACGCCTGGCTTTTATTTTTGGTTGCAGCCATCATTGTTGTTTGGTGGGCCGGGCTAGATTCGAACCCACCACCTTAGGTGTATGTGGCTGGCACTTTAGCCACTTGAACCACAGGCGCCAAGCCTTGTCTAAAGTTTCTATTGCTGTCACCTTAGTTTCTAGCCTAAAAACTATTTGGACTGCCGTAATAAAATACTACGCACTAGGTGGATTAAACAATAAACATTTTTCACAGTTCTGGAGAATCAAAGTTCATAGTCGAGGTACCATATTGTCTGGTATCTGAAAGGCTTTTTCCCTAGCTTGTAGATGATGACCTTCTTGCTGTATCTTCACATGGCCTTTTCACTCTGCAGATACAGAAAGAGAGATAGAGATCTGGTATCTCTTCCTATAACAGTAGTCCATTTGGATTATGACCCTATCCTTATGACCTCATTAACACTGATTACTTCCTTAAAGGCCCTAGTCTCCAAATGTGGCCATATGTGGGCTACAGCTTCAGTATATGAAATTGCACAGAATATAGTTCAATCTGTAATGTCTAGACTATTGGCTTAACCTTGTAATTGTAGTCACCCACAACCCTAGTCTTTCTTCCTACTAATCCCTCCTGTTCACCCTTACTTTACCAGCTGGTCTTTCTCAATTATTTCTGCTGATTTTCTATATCTTTAAACTTTGGAACATCTCAGGGCTCAGTCCTTGGCCACATTTTCTCTTTTTATTTACTCTCAGTGAGTTCTCCTTGTTCTTATAATCTCAAATATTATCTCTTTGTTGGAATTTTTTCAAAATTATACATCTAATTTAAACCTCTCCCCTGAGTTCTAGACTGGTATATGCCTTG
Organism: Galagoides demidoff; assembly: GCA_963574575.1. Taxonomy (NCBI): domain Eukaryota; kingdom Metazoa; phylum Chordata; class Mammalia; order Primates; family Galagidae; genus Galagoides; species Galagoides demidoff. The sequence continues at coordinate 67,261 of CAUYQV010067905.1, read as the reverse complement.
TTTTACTTTTTTCTTTTTTTTTTTTTTCATTTTTTAAAAATGTCTTTCCTTGCATTTAAAACTGGAGTCTTTATTTTTGTAGCACCCTGCTCAGATTTATTTCTCTTTCAGTGTTCTGACTTAGCAAAATACCTACTATTCACCTGGTTTATCAGGCCATAAAACCAAGTAGTCAATCTTCAGTAATATTCGCTGTGCATAACACTTGACATCTAATCTGTCAGCAAGTCCCATCAGTTTAATCTTTAAAGTTACAAAATAATTCTTGTAACTCCTCTCAAAAGAAATATTCCAAATCTAATCACTTTTCATCACCTTTACTGGTATATCCCTCATCTTGTCTTACCTAGGCTACTGAAGTAGACTCCCAACTAGCGTCTGCCTCTACTCTTGCTCCCTCTATAATCTGTTTTCCCTTGTTTGTTATGACATTCTACCATTGGATATAATCTGTAAATCTGTAATATAATCTATACAGAAACCATAGTGCTTTTTTCGAAAATGTAAATCAAATCTCCTTTTTCTCCAGCTTAAAATACTTAATGTTAATTATTATTGCTTAATAATTATTTGCTTATTATTAGTAATGAATAATTAAAATAAAACACAGTTACAAACTCCAATTTTAAACATTTTCGAAGAAGCTCTGGATGACTCCAGAGAATTTCTTCTGGAGGGACCCGCTGGAAACAATCTTGGCTGAGACTACATAACTCTCTTCCAGAAATGTTGGGACATGTTTTCCAAATTGTTTAACTAGACTTTCATTTGGGGACCATAGTTATTTTATAAAGTAATTATATAATTATGTTTATGAAAAATATGTTGCCTGCTAAAAGTATCACCAGGTGTAAAATAAAAGTAGACAAATTATTATGCAAAATCATGAAACGGTAAAAAAAAAAAAAAAAAACTTTTTTAGCAGTTATTTCCTACCACTCTCATTTTTTCTGTTCCACTCTAGTTAAGCTAGCTTTCTTCTCTTTCTTCTGCTGGAATATTTTTTCCCATATTGGACTTCATTTAATTCTTTTTTCAAATACAAACTCTGCAGAGAATTCTTTCCTATCTAAAATAATTATTTTTCTACTCACAAACTCAACTTTTTTTTTACCCTCTTCTCTTTTTTCTTTATATCATGTTTCACCAAGTGAAATTTTATTTATTTAATCACTTCATTGTATCTCAATCTGTGCCCTCCATATTACAAACTCCTAGCAATGTCTGGCTCACAGTAGGTAATTAGTTAATGTGTATTAAATGAATGAGTGAAACTATTCAGATTCATGTTCCTATATAATTCTTCCTAAAATTCAGCCCTTAAAATTTCTGTTTGGCTACCTCATCACTGGTTATTCTACCCCTATAATCCACCCCCTGAATGAAAAGCAGCCAAACAAAATTAATATGTTAGTACCTTCCATTTCAAACAAGTTTGAGTTATTATTCCAGCACACTCTTTGATTTTATCACATATGTTTTGGGGAACTATAAACTGTTTTTATGTTAACTAAATAAACATCAATATCAAGGTTATCTACCCAGGGCGACAGCTTGAGGCTCTGTCTCAAAAAAAAAAAAAAATAAGAGTTAACTTTTTAAAATCATTCATTTTGTTTTAGATCACTCTCTTAATGGACCTCTTACAAATGGCGATGGCAGAGAGCCCCGGACAGGAATCAAGAGAAGACTCCTTAGTGCATCAGAAGAAGATGAAAGCATGGGAGGAGAAAAGAAAGAGAAAAAAGAAACAAAAGAGAAATCCCATTTATCCTCCTCAGACAGTGGAGAGTTAGGATCAAGTTTAAGTTCTGAAAGTACCTGTGGCTCTGATTCTGACTCTGAATCAACTTCCAGAACAGATCAAGATTATGTAGATGGAGACCATGACTATAGCAAATTTATACAAACCAGGCCTAAAAGAAAACTCAGAAAGCAATATGCCAATGGAAAAAGCAACTGGAAGACAAGAGGCACAGGAGGAAGAGGCAGATGGGGAAGGTGGGGTAGATGGAGTAGAGGAGGCAGAGGAAGAGGAGGTAGGGGTCGTGGGGGTAGAGGAAGAGGTGGAGGTGGTACTAGGGGGAGAGGGAGAGGGAGAGGTGGAAGAGGTGCTTCTAGAGGAACCACCAGAGCCAAACGAGCACGTATTGTAGAAGACGAATTTGATACCATGTTTTCTGGACGTTTCAGTAGACTGCCTCGAATTAAGACAAGAAACCAAGGCAGGAGGACTGTTTTATATAATGATGATTCTGACAATGACAATTTTGTGTCCACTGAGGATCCTCTGAATCTTGGTACATCCAGATCAGGCAGAGTGCGTAAAATGACAGAAAAAGCCAGGGTTAGCCATCTCATGGGATGGAATTATTAACAGTTAATAAATTTAGAATAACTTAAAAAATTCAATGGCCTTCTACTGCAGGGAATTTACCAGGAAATCTACAAAGCAAGTTGTGTGGGGACTTCTGCTTCCTTTCACATTGGTGCTTTTCCATTTACGCCAGTATACATTTGTTTCAAGACTTTTGATCTCCCCACTTCATTTGTTCTAACAAGCCTTACTCATTAGGCCTTAAATTAAAAGAAATTCTGCCCCCACACACACATGAACACACAAACATGCACACACACTACAGATTTACTACATTAAAGGAGCATTCAGCTTCTTAAGACTAGCATGACATTTTTATCTCAATAGGATATCCCTCTTTTGCTTTTGTATCACAGACTTTTAGCACCTTCTTATAGAATTTTATATAGTTTGTTTTTGTCATTTTGATTCCTACACCCAGTAATAATAACTTTTGCACAATACACCAATCCTAAAGGCAGCTATTAAATGTTTACAGTTTCTATATTGTAAGAACGATCTGGATTATTTTACTCTTCCCAGGCCAAACTTTCATGAATTGTACTGAACTGAAGTATATATTTATACTACAGTTTTTTTGGGGGTGGGGGGCCTTGATATTTTTTTCATTGATTTGCTTAATTCACATTAAAAGTAAGAAAGGGTTGGTGCCTTGTAAATACGTAGCAAATCTCTGTGGTGTGTCCTGATGTGTGCATTAACTTTATTAAAAAGGAATACTTGAGGTATCAATCTAGACAAGGTGCCAAATGCAAAAGTTTCTTGCATCCATTTTCTTTTTCCTATTATATTTTATTGCATTAATAGAACTTGTGTAGCTTAAAGAATAACTTAAACATTTGAAAAATCCTCATCCACAAAGAATGACTTTGAACAGTAGCTCAGCTACCTCTTAACTACAACTACTGGAAACATTAAGGAAAATAAATGATGTAATTCATTACTAAGAAATAGAGCAAGCTTAGTAGGAGTGAATACTCATAAGTTATAAACTGAGAAGTTAATAATTATTGGCTCTCAAATTATAGTTGTAATTAACAAATTTTCATAAATATAGTACACTCTACCTTAGGCTTTCTTAGAACATATTTGTGTAATTAAACTTGGGCTACTGCTTGTATTTCTGCTACCACTTACTATTTAACAGCTCTGAGTTACTGGTTTTATTTGAATCTTAAAACATCTAGTTTAAGTTGGATTGTTTTGGCTAGATAGTATATTGAGTCAACTTTAATAGATTCTTCTCATATCATTCCAAAGGGTTCTTCTGTTTTAGTCTTTCAGAAAAGAACCTTATTGCACTGCACACTGATATTTTGAATCATTATTTTATAGATGGAAATAATCTTTAACAACTCTGAATGGTCTTGTTTACAGTAGAGTGCACATGGTTCCGTAAGTGAGCTTGAGTTCCAAGATCAATTTTACTCCTCATATTTGAGATTGCAGATTTGCTAATTTGTTAGATACTTAGATTTTTGTGAGAGGGATAATATTGGTCTCTGTTTTTTAACAGCAAATTTGTTGCACTTAAATCAGACTTGTGGGATGAAATAGACATCTTAATATATACCTAGTTATCCCAGGATATTTCTTAATGTGTTTTTTCATGCTTCCAATCATTTCATGCATCTGAAAATCCTTAACTACAGAGGAAGGAGTACACACATAACTTTGCTTTTTTGGTAGGGTCAGGGGTGGGGGTTATTCTTGGACTAACATCTTTAAGCAGTTTTGCTTGCAGTAGAAATAATGTTCAGGCTTTAAGAAAGTATTGTTGAGAATTGTTAATGGCACTAAATTCTGTTACTGGACAATAGACCAAGCTGATATTTTTTGTTATAGTCTTTTTTTCCACTAAACCAGAACTACTGGTTGTAACTCACCTGCCACTTTTAACCATAGTATAGCTTCAGAATGTTTCTAGTTGAAATTATTTTTGTTTTTTACCAAAATGTACTATTTTAGTTATTCATCTCTTGGGCATTTAGACTCAAACTGTGCCTGTGTTTTCTTGAAACCAATAACACTTTGGCCTACCCTAATCAAAGTAATGTAATTACTTAAATTCCTGGATATACCCAAATATGGATCACATGTATCATTTTAGTGTGAATTTTTTTGTTGACATTCTTCTATAAAGAGCTGACCTCCTAAAATGTAGAAGAATTGCCATTTGTGTGATTTTAGCTTTCTGGAGTTTTATTTATAATTTATTTTGAAAAATAAGAATGCCACATTTATTTCCCAAATGTCAAGATTTTCTAGGTTTAGGTGATTAGAATAAGAAGGCTAAAGACATTTTAAAGCATATTTTATATGTAGTGAAATACTGTGAAAATACTAGTGAACAGCATTTTGCTGTAATGTTGATTTAGTCACCAGGGTATGTTAGATGAGCATAGTTATCATTTATTACAAAACAAACAGATAATGTTCTGTTTGCATGCAAATTATTTTAATAAGTATGAAAATAAAAGTTTGGAAGGTAATATTTTAAAATACCTGGATTTAATTTCCCAATTCATACATTGCTTTTTTCTGTTATATCACCTCTTGTGAACGTGTAATTTGTATCACATTGAATATTTAACCATTTTAATTGTCCAAAGCCCTTTAAACCTAAATAATATCTGGGTTTAGCCAGTGCAAAGCAAGTGGAAGTAAGTTAAAATTTTTGAAGAAAAGTCTAAATCTTAAATAAGTTGCTAAGAAAAAACACTGTTATATTTAGGTCCATGAGAGCATACACATGTATAAGCCTAATCCTATGCTATATATGAATAGTCAGTGAGCTGTGATATTTCTCATAGATGCTAATAATGTTTAGATTCCCAGCTTTAAGATCTTAGCATGTGTACATATTGATGAAACCTGAATTATATGTTTTAGTCTATGGCTTGCTGTGTATATCTCTTCCAGCAATAGGATGCTCTCCCAAACATTCACTAGCCTATTAGCCTAATGAATGAATTTGTTTTTATATATACATATATGTATGTATGTATGTACACTTGTGTGTATGTAGTTTTCTTCCCCCTAACTTGACAGATTTTATCTCAAACATAAACAAAGAAGGATATTTTATATGGAGGAAATGGTCTATCAGCTCTTTGCCTCTCTCTGGCCCTTAACCTGTATATGTACTACATTATCGTCCATTCCATTATGCCTTCTAGATAACCAGTCCAAGTATTTTCCTGTACCTGTGTTCCTCTTTTCTTTTAATATGTCCTTCTTTTTTTTTTTTTCTGTTTCCCTCACCAGAGATCAGGATTGTGCTACAATTCTTCCCTACAGCACTTTGTTTCACCCAGAGTCAAAGAAAATGAGTAAAATACATAAATTTCATTCTATAGAACTGTGTGTTTAGATGTCTAACTCATACGTTAATGCTTTGAGGTACATTTGAGTAATTTTTCTTTTTGTTATTTTAATACCATAGATTGTCATCAGACAATAACAGAGTGAAAGAGAAAGATGTGAATGCAACTTCTATGTTCTTTATAAAACTTTTTTGAGCACTTTTCAAAGTTTGTATGTTTCTGGTAATGATAAACAACTTATTACTCAGTTTATATATTTTAGGTATCATTTTATACACATTTACCAACTGGTCCTTATCTTCAAAGTTAGAATTTTCATATCCATGAAGAGGAGACTTGCATCAAGTATAATAATTTTCAGTATACTTTGAGTTTCACCCTTTTAAACAATTACAACATTTTAAGTTCTGAAATGAATAATTTAATGTTCTTGGGGAAAAGATGGGACTTTTGACATTTAAATCCACAACATTTTTGTAGTATATAAGGCTTTATGAAAATGTTATTGAAAATAGAATATTTGGAGGTCACTTTTAAGGCTTGATTAGTGTGAAAATATTTCCATGCTTTTTTACTTTTCACCTCTTAGCAAATTTTCTTTCTCAAATTTTGATTACCAAATTTACCAAGTATTTGATTAAATTCCAATATGAAATTAAAATTTTTTATGGTGCTATATTTTGTGGAATATGGATAATACTCAAGTTTCTTGATATTAATTTCTTATATAGTCTTATCCTTATTTTCTTTTTCATTTTCCCTGCTTACTTTTATCTTCACTTATCTTTCTGCAATGAATATAATTTAGCATACTTCCACAAGACTGGGAATTTCTGATTCATTGAGGGGAGAAGTGTATAAAGGCCCTGGAGTTTAGAGTTAAGATGTATTCATTTATATACATGTATGCCCATTTCTTATGTCTATCTTAAATTCTAGAGTATTAGATTTGACATATAAAAGCGTGATAAATATTTTCTAAAAAAATAAAACTATTGAATACATTTTGAAACTGCCATTGGTAATTAATTGGCTTTTAAGATAGCATACAGAATTATTTAGAAATCCAGTTGGGAAATGTGTTTTTACATATGTCACCAGGTACATACGAGGCAGTACTACAAATGTTAATTCTTTAAACAATATTGTGGTGATGGCAATCAGTAATTTATTTTTTTGTCCTGTAATTTATCATCCTTGTCTTCTGTAATCCCTTATACAGTATTAACAAAACTGTACCTTATGTTTGTTCTTAGTATTCATAATTTTTAAGATGGAAAATCATTAATAGTTGATGTGATGTTGTATTGGGCAAAATGTCCATTAAAGTAAAATTCAGTAAAGAAAGGTAAACTAAACTGGCTTGGTTTATAAGAGATGTTTTTGTTTGGCAGTTGTCAGTCATTATAAGCAATTATTTTCAAAGACAAAAAACTGGACTAAGTTGTTGCCATTCTTTATGGGATGTTTACAATAAAATTCCAAGTTGTTTGGAATCAGTTGCACTCTTGCTTTATGCCTTAACTTCTGTATAAGAGATAAATTAACAAGAAGAAATATATGAATTTACTTTTCTATTATCAGCTTTAGAGATTATATAACATGAAACTTTTAGATTTTTTATGTTTCTTTGTCATAGAATATATTTTATTGCTATTTTTTTAATTTGGGAAAGTAGGGTGCTTTGTTCAAAGAAAAGGTTTTTGGTTTTGCCTTATTGCAGATAGCCTTTGGGTCAGTTTCAGATAATAAATGTATTAACATTTTAAATATGGGTGGCTTAGTGCATTGAATAGCAACCTGGAAAGTATTAGTCAAAATTTTGTTTTGTAGAACTTTTTAAAGTATATAATGTATTTATTTCTTATATATTTTGACAACTGTACTGTGAATGCCTGGCATTTTCAATATATACAGTCAGATCACCTTCAAAGTTAAATATACTATAGTGCTATTTATTTTATTTATTTATTTTTTGCAGTTTTTGACCAGGGCTGGGTTTGAACCCGCCACGTCTGGCATATGGGGCCAGCACCCTACTTCTTTGAGCTGCAGGATCCACCCTATACTAGAGGGCTTTAAATCAGTGTATGTGTAGGAGGGGAAGGAATGAGGAGAGAGGTAACTTTTGATCCAGGATCTGAATGCCCTAATGGGGATTCACTCATCCTAGGTCTAAAGCTATAGTTATCCAGAATGTTTCTCCCACTGGGAAAATCTCTGCTAGATTCAATCAAATTAAGCCAGCCAAATACTAGAGTATTTTTTATACATATACTATATATTTTGTGTATTTATCATCAAGAAATAAGATATTCAGAAAAACAACCTCCTTCATCCTCTGGCATATTTAATGGCTGTGAAAGCCTAATTTTTCACAATATTCAGAGATTGAGATAGAGATAAGTTGTTTGGTATTTTTGTTTAGTTGCTTGATGGGTTAAAGGTAGCCTACTCGACTCTAAAGATGTAAAACATCAACACTAAAAATTCTTTGTTAGTAGACTTGGAGTTTTATTTTTATGTGACCCAGTAGTTTTGTTTTGTTTTGTTTTTCAGTTTTGGGCCAGGGCTAAAACCCAGCCCCTCTGGCATATGGGGTCAGCACCCTACTCCTTTGAGCCACAGGTCCCGCCCACCAATAGATTATTTAAATAAAAAAATAAAGATTGTTTACAATAAAGCACTGCAGTCGTATTCAGATAAAGATCCTTTTTTTTTTTTCTTAGTTGAGAAGGTGGAGAGAAAAAGTGTTCTCTATCCCATCTCAATTATTTGCCCCTGGCAATTTAGAGCTACCTTTCAAAAAATGCACAACAGAAGTTGAAAAGAGTTTATTGAGCCTGTGAATTTATTTTTTAATGGATATTTTGTGGGATATTTAAGCCCACATACTTATAGTTGTTTACTCAAGTCTTTTATGTAAATACTTAAGGAATTTTCTATGCTATATAATACTCGTAGAACCAATATGACATTAAATAAAGTGAAATTTTCATGGTGTCAATTTTTCCCCAAGGTTTTGAAAAAAAAAATTTTCACTTTCTTTCTATTCTGTTACTTTAGAAAATTTTCCATTGCAAGCTGTGATAATTGCCTTACTAAAGTTACTTCTCACCTATAGATGACAAATATGTAGCAGGAAATTTTAAGTTATCAACAAATTTACAGTTAATTTGATATTGAATACTTCAAAAATATTTATGATGCTAGTATTCTTTCAATAATTTGTAAATTTTGAATTGCAGCTTGGCCTGCTCAGCATCTTTATGGTTTGCTTCAATTTTATAAGTTTTGTACTAAATATATGAAGAAATAAAAACATTTCAAATTGTTTAATTTAACTTACTAATACTAATTGATAAAGTTTATTGATTTTAGGGATGCTTTTGTGGTTGATTTGTCTCGTTGCAATTCTAATTAGTATTTGTATAGCAACGTGTTAATTTATATTAGCAATTTTGTATAGTCCGTCACATAATTTAAGTCAGTAAAGCTGTCTTTAAGGTATTTTCACCCCTTTGCCTTTAAAAAAAATAAGATTTTCAATATGTTAAAGTGAGATTTGTATCCTAAACTGTATAATAGATCATTTTTAGAGAAATATTTTGTTATCATGGGGTATTACTCATCTATTATGTTAATAATGAAGTGCTGTTCTGAATTATTTCATATGTTAAATTTTAATTTATAAAAATAGAGCCAATCTTGTATATAAGAATATAAGTATTAATGTCTAATCTGGTCCTATAGGATAGAAAATAATCACATAGTCACTAAATTCCCAAGTAATATGTTTCATTTTAGGATGTTGGTCTTTATTTTCATCTAAATGTGGCTATTTTCATGATAAGGAAAAGTAGTAGTTTTTTTTTCTTTTTTATTTAATGATAGCTATGTACATTAATGCACTTCTGGGGTACAGTGTGGTGTTTTCACACACAATCTGAAACATTTCCATCAAACTGGTTAACATAGCCTTCATGTCATTTTCTTAGTTATTGTGTCAAAATGTTCATATTGTACTCTTAGAAAAATTCACTGGTACCCTTGTAAGATAAACCACAGAAGTGATCCCTGCAACCTTCCTCCCTCCTCTCTCCTTCCCCCCTGCCCTTATTCTTAGGCTGTTATTAGCTTGTAGCTTTCATATAAAAGGTATAAATTAGTTTCATAATAGGGGTGTGTACATTGGATACTTTTTCTTCCATTCTTGTAATACTTTGCTCAGAAGAACATTTTCCAGCTACCATTTTCATCCATATCATTTTATAGGGAAGCAGTAAGTGTTCACTCAATTAATGACTATTTAGCAATAATTAGGAAAAAGACATAACCAGCTTAAGGAAAAAGAGATGAAGTAGAGGGTGACAGAGAAGTTTAGAGGAGATATTTCTCTAATTGAGCTTTTTTAAAACAGAGTCTAACTCTGTCGTCCCAGCTGGAGTGTAGTGACATCCTCATAGCTCACGGCAAACTCAAACTCCTAGGCTCAAGTGGGACTATAAGTGTGCACCACCATGCCTGGCTAATTTTCCTATTATTTGTAGAGATGGTGTCTTGCTCCTCCTCAGACTTGTCTCAGTCGAGCCTCCCAAAGTGCTAGGATTACAGGCGCGAGCTACCAGGCCCTGCCTAATTGAGTCTTTTGACAGATAAAAGAATCTTGTGGCTGCTATTTAGTGGAGTTGTAGGTGAAGAGAATGGAGTCTAGTAGGTTGGCCTGACCTGCAGACTGTCCAGGCGAAGTCCTGGCAGAGCTGACGGTACGGAAATGCGGGGTAGTGGGGTAGAGGATGCAATGATTTTCTCACTTTTCCTACTTAGGCCAAACATTGCTCAGCTGAAGACATTAATAAACGTTACCTAAACCTTTCCCTGTTGTAGGCTTCCTACTTACGACGTTTCCCCCAAAATAAGACCTACCCCCAAAATAAGCCCTAGCAGTATTTCTACGCATTTGTTAAATATAACCCCTACCCCATAAAAAGACCTAGTGATGGGTGTGGCTATGCAGCATATCTGCATAGCCACACCCTGCATTTCAGTGCTGAGCCGTAAGAAAGACTGGAATACCTTTTGTCTGCTGCAGCTCCTTTCTCTGAGCCATTGGCACTTGAGCGGGCACACGTGGTAACCACTGTCACAGGCATCCTATTGCACACGTGCAAACAGCTAGGGGAAAGGAGTTCATGCATCACTAGCACCAGCCCCACCAACAAGGTTGGCTCCCTTTGTCGGGTTCCAGAGGAAGATGACTTAACTGTATTTGAATAAATGTAGATTGTTGTATTATACTTAATAAAAGTAAGACATCCCCTGAAAATAAGCCCTAGTGTGTCTTAAAAAAAAATAAATATAAGACAGTGTCTTATTTTCGGGGAAACATGGTAGCTACTTTCTCCTGTAAATCTCTTAGGAGCTCAGAGTTGACACTCTCAGTGAAGTCCTCCTCTCTCCACTCCACTTCCCTGGGAGGAGAAGAGTACCAGTTGTCCTCCACACGCCCTGGTAGGGAGCAGGGACCCAGAATACCAAACCTACTGGCTTCTGTAGAGGTTTGCCTGATTGGCTGGGCCTATTTCCAGATTCGATAGCTCCAGCTGCCATGACAAAATAATATAGACTCAGTGGCTTAAACAACAGAAATTTGTTTTCTCACACTTCTGCAGGCCAGAAGTCCAAGATCAAAGTGTTAGCAGTGTTAGTGTCTGGTGAAGTCTCTGCTGTTGGGTTGCATATGGCTTTTCCTTGATATGTACACTATTGGATAGAGAGAAGGAGAAACAGAGTGAAAAGAGGGAGGAGAAGAACAAACTGTCAGGTGTCTTTTCTTAAAAGAATATGAATCCTATCTGATCAGGAACCCACTCTTTTTTTTTTTTTGAGACAGAGCCTTGAGCTCTCGCCCTGAGTAGAGTACTATGGTGTCACAGTAAGCTCCAACTCCTGGGCTTAAGTGAGTCTTTTGCTTAAGCCTCCCAAGTAGCTGGGACTATAGGTACCCACTACAGCACCCAGCACCCGAGTATTTTTTGGTTGTAGTTGTCATTGTTATTTAGCAGACCTGGGCTGGATTCGAACCTGCCAGCTGTAGTGTATATGGCTGGCACCTTAGCCGCTTGAGCTACAGGTGCTGAGCCCAGGGACCCACTCTTAAGACCTCACCTAACCTTAATTACTTCATCAGAGGCCCATCTCCAAATACAGCCATGCCCTAGTTAGGGTCTCAGCCCACCAATATGGGGGCAAACAAACGTTCAGTCCATACAGTTGTCTTTTCATACATTGTAACAGGGGAGGAGCTTACTAGGGGGAGGAGCTTAATACATATTTGTTTGCTGTCTTTCTCATAAAAGATTGAGTCCCACAAATGTTCACATCAGATGGCATAGAGGGGGTATTTGAACCTAGTCATGAAAAAAGGTCTCTTTCCCCACTTAAGAATATATCTAGTTATAAACTTTCTGCTTGACATATAGCAGATGCGTCTAAAGGTTTGTTGAATGAATGTGAGTCATTCAGTCCATAAAATGGCTCAGATTAAAGCTCAAATGCAAGGGTGAGTAAGAACCATGCACTACCATAGCCTCCCAGCAGCAGAGGCTGGAGATTCCACAGGGAAGTGTTTCAAACTGTGCACCTTTTCATGGTTTATGCAGTGGAATGGCCTTCCCGTGCCACCTGCACTTTGGAAGTTCGACAAGGGACATCTTTTTCTGACTAATCTAGATAGGAAGTGCAAGCCAGGTGGCTGTCTGTAGTGCACATTGATTTCATAATTGCATCAGTGATTGAGAAAATGAGTCATCTGTCATTAATGCTAGCATCACATAAAATGTAAAAAATACAATATCTTCCGTCCTAGGATCAAAACCTGACTTCTTTTAAGTTTCTCCCCAGTCTGTGCCCTCTACATTGTTAAAGGCTAATGAAAGATCCAGACAGTGGGAGGCACTAGGAGATGTGGAAGGATTCAGCTGTAGGGGGCAATTGCATGTTTACTGTGGGAAACTTTATATTGAAATATTGTTCCACCGTTTACTATTTTCATGACCCTGGTCAAGGAATTAAACTTCTATGAGACTCATTTTGTAAACGCTAATATTGCTTTTCCCACCAGGTTATGGGAAGGATCAAATCAGATCATTTTTTTCTCCAGGACCTAGCCAGCGTCAGGCCTGGAACTTAATAAGCACCATACAAATGTTAGTTCTCTCTGAATATTGAATAACACAAATCATTTGATATACTTTTCAGAAGATGGCCATCCAGGTGAGACACGCTGGAGTGCTGGGAAGATAATTTGTTCATTCGATGATCAGTTGGAACGCTCGTCCCTAAATGTATTATTCTGAAATACATCAGTAAATTTTCAGTGTAAGTGCTACTGCTGGGTATAGATTTGCTGTTCTGATGTTGAGCCAGAGATATAGAAACCACTCTAGATCTTTTTATCAGGAGGGGATTTAAAGCAGAGAATTAGATATTCATAGGACTTCTGGCAAAGCTGGGGAACGCAAACATCAGAGGAAATTGTCAGTGATCCCAGGAAATCAGGCAGCTGGTGATTCACAGGAGAATGTGTGGAAAACACAGCAGCACATGGCACCTTCTGCCAGAACCTGTGCACCTGCCCCCCCTGCTTTCAAGGCCCATGACTGCTCTTCCTACTCTCCCTCCTTCCTGATCTAAGTTCTTGGCATTGGCAGAATTTAAATAAGAATCCAACTGACCTGTAGTTTTTAGGCTCCTAGCAGCTGCAATACAAGGGAGAGTTTGGAAGGCAGAGGAGTGCTGAGGGATACAATGGATCATTATTATTTACAGGTTTTTGCATTTATGTATTTGACTGCTCACCAGAAAGTGAAAGTAACATTCCAAGTCCCTAAACCAACTGGACCTAGGACAGCGGTTCTCAACCTTCCTAGTGCTGCGACCCTTTAATACAGTTCCTCATGTTGTGGTGACCCCAAACCAGAGATATAGTGCTACTCATAAAATTACTTTCATTGCTACCTCATAACTATAATTTTGCTACTGTTATGAATTGTAATGTAAATATCTGATATACAGAAGACCCCCCCCAAAGGGGTTGCAACCCACAGATTGAGAACCTCTGGCCTAGGAAACTTTAGAGGAACCTTAAAACAGAGTTCCTAGCCATGCCTGGATGGAATAGGAGGTCAGACACACCTCATTATACCCCTCTCCTTACTAGCCTCTGTCAATGGAAAGGATTCAAACTCTGTAAAATAATTTAAAGAGGTTTATTCTGAGCCAAGTGGGAGTGACACCCTGGAGTCACACCCAAAAAGCCTTGAGCAAGTGGACTGCCAGTGGTTGGGTTACAGCTTGTTTGTATACATTTTAGGGGGTAGGAATTACCCATAAAGTCATAAATCAATGCAAGGAAGGTATACAGTGGTCTGGCCCAAAAAGGCATGAGTCACAGTCTTGTTGGCCATGAATTCAATGTTAATGAATCAACAATATAACATACTAAATGAGGTGTCTTTTAATAGAAGTATGCAGAAAACAGGGTGATATATTGATGGGTTAATGAAAATGTTGTGATCAGAGGCTTGTAAGAATGTAACTTGGCATTTCCCCTAGAAGCAATGGTTGAGTATTCACTAATTCAGTGTTCCTGGTGACTTTAGAAACAATAACTACTATGAAGAAGAGTCAATTGTAGCATTCAGTGCATGAACAGAGATGCTATGGAATTTTTGAAACATTTCTGAGTTACTTGTTCTCTGCAATGATGAGGACAAGATTCTCATCTTTGGATATCTTAAAACCTCCTTCTAAGGACATCCAGTTAAGAAGCAAAGCGTGCTTTGACATACTCAAAGTCACCCCAAATTCACATGCAAAAGCTGGCTTTGAAATGAAGACTCTGGAATTTCTAAATTTCCAGCATGGTTTCTGTACCTTTTTTCATAGATTCCTTCCTTCCCTCCCTTCTCCCCTTCTTTCCTTCCTCCCTTCCTTGGATAATTTATAAGACTGAGCATCCTAAACCTCCTAATGTCCTTTAAACTTATAAAGGAGGAAGTCATAAAAATTCATGTTGTCACCCTGAAGGGGGTGGTTACCAGGGTTAGCCCACCTTCCTCAGGCAGTAAGTTCCTCCAGTTTTGCATATAAATCACCTGAAGCCCACAAAGGTTAACATGATTTCCTGAGGCCCCCTCCAGGTCAACAGCCTCTCTTTTACTGCAGTCTTGCCTTTATGCTTGACTTCATTTAAAATACAGGACCATATAATATCTTGTAAAATAAGGAAACTCGGGTAGCTGATCTCTGAGGTCTCTTTCAAATCTAAAATTTCATGACTTTTTGACTCTCTTGAAGGCAAAAAGCACAATGCTGGGGCCTGGGGTTGGGTGATGAGGAAGATATGAAAAGAGAATACACTTCCCATGCCAGAGAGACATACAGGTCATTGTGATATAAATACTTAAATAATTGTCAGGGGCCTACGAAGACCAGCCCTGGCTTGGGCTTTCTTTGGGTGCCACTGGCAAGCAGCCTCCGAAATCCAAAAGCACTTTGTCTTGGCTGACACACAAAAAGGCAACCAAGCAGTAGCAGCAGAGCGGCTAAAGAAGAGGAAGTCAGGAAGGAGTGGCAATTCAACAGAAAAGTTGAATTTTTTTTTTGAAGCAGATAGAACACACTTAAGTTTATAAGCCGATACAGGGGTCCTCAAACTTTTTAAACAGGGGGCCGGTTCACTGTCCCTCAGACCGTTGGAGGGCAGACTGTGAGCCCCAGGATGAGTCAGCTGCTAAGCAGGACAGGCAGTGGCAGCAAAAACACCTGGCGGACCCCATAAATGTCCTTGGTGGGCCACATGTGGCCCGCGGGCCGTAGTTTGAGGACGCCTGATCTATCGGATGGATTGCTCCTGAGAGGAAGATTTTCAAACTTTTTCTCTTGTATTTATTCTCTAATTCCTAGTTTTGTTCTGCTTACTTATAATTTTTATGCATTTCCTAACTTATGTTTATGCATTTCATTTACCTAGGGTCTGGGTCAAGCTGACTACACTATTCTTCACTAATTTCTCTTTTGGAAAGTCTCTCAGGTATTAGTCATGGGATGTTGACTAACTTCTTTTTTTGAAAAGTTTTCTTTTGTTTTTTTTTTGTTTGTTTCTTTTGAGTAGAGTCTCACTCTCTTGCCCTGGGTAGAGTGCCGTAACATCATAGTTTACAGCAGCTTCAAAGTCTTGGGCTCAAGAGATCCTTTTGCCTCAGTTTTTCTATTTTTGGTAGAGATGAGGTCTCACTGTTGCTCAGGCTGGTCTCCAACTCCTGAGCAATGTGCCTGCCTTGGTCTCCCAGAGTGCTAGGATTATAGGCCTGAGCTACCAAACCCGGCCACTGGCTAAAAAGTTCTTATTGATCAGTCTTTCTGCGAAGCCCTTAGGAGTTGAACATTCTCTGAATTTTAAAACTTTCTAACTGCAGTCTTAGCTAGTTCTGCTTTTGTAACAGCCCAGAATAGTCTGTCTTCCCTACCCTGCTCATGTCTAAGCTAAGAAACTGGCTGGCTGGCTTTTTTCTCTCCCAACACCTTTTTTTTTTTCTTTTTCTTTCCCTCACCCTGTTCCCTGCCTGTCCCTAACAATAACATTGCACTGCATCCTTTGTGCCTTCCATCAGATGGCATCTGCACTCGGAGGCTAGCCTTGCTTTCTTTCTACAGCACAAACCCGGACCTCACGTTAATTCTGTTGACCTAAAAGGAAGAAGCAGAGGAATAATTACTAAAAATAGAGAGTTTATTGAGGCCAAGCTTGAAGATTGCAACCCTCAAGAGCATAGATTCAAGTTGCTCTGAATACACATTGGGATTAGCAGCAGTTAGAAGTGGATTTTTAAAGAAAAAGTAGAGACAGCTTCTAAATTGTTTACAAAGAATTTACATTAAGATAACACATGCTAGTGATTGACTATGCATTGTTTCTCTTTGTTGTTATTGGGGATTCATTGAGGGTACACAGAACCAGGTTACATGGATTGCTTTTGTTAGATAAGGATCTTCTTGTAATTGGGTCCCACCCCCCCAAGGTGTACCACACCCATTGACCCCCCCACCCCATCCCGTGTACTAGGATCTTAATTGTCCTTATATCAGAATTGAGTACATAGGATTCTTGTTTCTCCATTCTTGTGATGCTTTACTAAGAATAATGTGTTCCACTTCCATCTAGGTTAATATAAAGGATATAAAGTCTCCATTTTTTTACTGGCTGAATAGTATTCCTTGGTATACATATACCACAACTTGGTAATCCATTCCCGGGTTGGTGGGCCTTTAAGCTATTTCCACATTTTGGTGATTGTAAATTGAGCTGTAATAAACAGTCTAGTGCATGTGTCCTTGGTAAAAGGATTTTTTTTCTTTTGGGTAGATACCTAGTAATGGGATTGCAGGTTCAAATGGGAGGTCTAGCTTGAGTTCTTTGAGGGTTCTCCATACTGCCTTCCAAAAGGGTTGTATTACTTTGCAGTCCCACCAGCAGTGTAAGAGTCTTCCCTTCTCTCCACATCCATGCCAGCATCTGCAGTTGTGAGACTGTGATGAGGGCCATTCTCATGAGGTTGGATGATATCTCAGGGTGGTTTTGATTTGCATTTCTCTAATAATTAAGGACAA
Organism: Galagoides demidoff; assembly: GCA_963574575.1. Lineage (NCBI taxonomy): Eukaryota > Metazoa > Chordata > Mammalia > Primates > Galagidae > Galagoides > Galagoides demidoff. Next base: position 49,885 of record CAUYQV010067905.1, on the reverse strand, counting down.
TGAGCATTTTTTCAGAGAGCTGCATTGTCTCTTGTATCACAATTTCTAGGTATAAGAACAGAATGGGTGAGGCAGTTAGTCAGCAACAAAATGACTTTAAACAACTGCCCCACCCCTAGGCATGGATGTTGGGAGGCTGGTGGCTGGTGGCATATGTAGGCTTGAATGACTGAAATCCCACACTCGTGTCTCTCTGGGACTAATAAATTTTTCTTGCCTCTCACATAGCTCAGACTGCTTCGAGCTATTTTTCTTTTCTCAATACTAGTGATTAACATTTAGTGCTTATTACCATTATTGCATTCTACATAAAGTTAATCCTTACAACAGCCCTGTGAGAGAAATGCTCTTATTAGACTTATTTGACACATGAGAACGTGGTCTTTCTTCAGCTGACTCAACTCCTTGTCAGCATTCCAATTCCTGACAACTCTCTTCCTCTGAGATACTAGCTTCCCTTTGGTTTTCCCCCTGGGGAAAATCTATCACTCAGCATCTCCTGTCTTTCCCTTATTTCTGTTACTTTTCTACTTTTTACATTCTTAAATCTTATTTTGAATATACTTATTGAGGATATAATTGACAGATAATAAACTTCCAATGTTTAAAGTACATAATTTTATCACCTTTGACATATGAATATATCTATAAAACCATCACCCCAACAGTATTAGTGAACAGATTCATCACCCACCAGAGTTTTTGTGTGTGGTCCTCTACCCACCGACCCCAGGCAACCATTGTTTTACTCTCTATCAATGGGTTGAGGCAGCACATTGCATTTTCTAGAATTTTCTATAGGTGGAATTTTATACAACAGGTGCTGTTTTCTGTCTGACTTTCTTACTCAAAACTATCTTGAGATTTACTCTTATTGTTGTATCTATCAATAGCTAATTCCATTTAACAATGATTTTTAAAAAACCAAAGTTTTTAATTTTGATGGGAGCCAATTTATTAATGTGTTCTTTTATAAGCAGTGCTTTTGGTATTATAGCTCATAATTCTATGGGTAACCCATGTTCACCCTGAGTTCCTTCTATGTGTACTTTTAGATGTTTTGCAGTTTTAGGTTTGACATTTAGGTGCATGATTTATTTTCAGTTCATTTTTCTATATGGTGTGAGGTATGGATGGATAGATGTTCTTGTGTGTGTGTGTGTGTGTGTGTGTGTGTGTATGTGTATTCACTTGATTTAGAGTTGTTGAAAAGAGTTATCATTTCTCCTTTGAATTGAATTGCACATTTGTTGAATGAAAACCTGTTTTTTATATACATATGAGTCTATTCTGGACTCCCTGTTGTGTTCTATTGATATTTTTGACTACTTTGACGTCAATATTACACTCTTTTGATTATCACAACTTTAAAATGAATCTGGAACTCAAATCATGATAGTCTGCCAGCTTTGTTGTTCATTTCCAAAGTTATTTGTCTATTTTTGGTGCTGTATATTTCCATATAAATTTCAGAATCAGTTTGTCATTTTCTACAAAAAGGCTTATGGAGAGTCCCTGAAGGTCGCATTAAATATATAGATTAATTTGGGGAGAATAGTTATATTAACAATATTTAGTCCTAACCAATGAGTACAGTATATTTCTCCATTTTTAAACCTTCTTTAATTTCTTTTCAGTAATGTTTTCTAGTCTTTGATATGTAGATCTTTCTTTTGTTGTATTTTTCACTATTTTGTTTTATTGATGCTTAGTAAAAAGTTTCTAAAATTTAATTTTAAATTTTTATTACTCATTTATAGTATATAAAACTATGATTGACCTTTGTATATCAGTCTTACATCCTGCAACCATCCTAAACTCAGTTATTAAGTAGTATGTTTGTGGAAATTTCATTCTGTTTTTTATATAGTCAATCAGGTCATCTGTAATAAAAACAATTTGCTTCATTCTTTCCAATCCAGATGCTTTTATTTCTTTTATTTTTCTATTCTTTTTATGTTGATTGTGCTGCTGGACCCTCTGGTATGAACTGATATCTCTGTTTATTACTAATCTTTGGGGGAAAGCATTCAGCTTTCCCCATTAAAAATTAGCTATAAGTTTTATTTCTGTCCTAGTCCTTTAGTGCTACTATAATAAAATATCATGTACTGGGTTATTTATAAAGATGAGAAATTTATTTTTCACAGTTCTGGAGGCTGGGAAGTCCAAGATCAATGTGGTACAGTTCCCTTGTCTAGTGTGGGTCTGGTCTCTTCTTCTAAGATAGTGTCTTCATCAATATATCTTCCACACAGTGCTGCATCTCACATGGTAAAAGGAGGAAGGGCAAGCTAGCTAAATGCTCTGTGAAGCCTCTTTTATAGCACCTTAATCCCATTCATGAGGGGAGTAGCCCTTATTACCTAATCACTTCTTAAAGCCCCACAGTTGATCTTAATACCATCACATTTGCCTCTTGAATTTGGGAAGGGATATGTTTAATCCATTGCGGTTTAGATGCCCTTAATAGGTTGAGAATGTTTTCTTCTATCTTTAAGTTGCTGAGAGTTTTTATCTGCAATGGATATTGGACTTTGTCAAATTCTTTTTTTGTATCTATTAAAATATATGTGTGAATTTCCTTTTTAAGTTTTTAATATAGTGAATCATATTGATTCATTTTTTTAATATTGAACTCCCAGACTTCCCTCAAAAATCTGTTCATGCTACCAAGATAAGTCACTATCCTTTTTCCTCTACGTCTTAAGAAATTAGGATATGAACAAGACAAAGTGAGTGGAAGGAAGAATCCTTTAGGTCTGGAAGATAAAAACCAAGCCTCTTTAGTGGGGCAGTGTCTGGACCCTGCCTGCATGGAGCCTGTCCTAAAAAGTTCATGAAATGGAGCTTGGCTGATAGATAAGACAAGCTTTAAGGACAGCTCAATGGCTCTTGGAGACAGAAGATGTCCCCAGGGTAGTGACAGAAGGGAGCTCTGGAGACCTTGGTGACATTGTTCACACTTCATTTTACTTACCTTTTGAGGAGAAAATGTAGCTAAAACTTCCTACAATTCTCAGGGTCCCAGTGGCCCTTGGTACCATGATGCTTAGCATCTCCTCCTAGCTACTCCTTGAAGCTGCTGCTTAAGTGATTTACTTAAATATCCAAACACAGTCATGTCACTGTCTACTCGGTAAACTGCCCTTAGCTGGCTACTAGCTGTAGAATGAAACATCTATCCCATAAACATGACTTAGAAGGCCTTTTATGTTCTCTCCCCATACCACCTATCTTCCCAAGTCCACCCAATGCAACAGAAGTACAAACATTTCTAATATTCAGAAAAGTACTTACCTTTTCTTCTAAGATGTACTAACTTTGCAACATCTCTGCCCATTTGCAATGCCTCTCTTTCTTTCTCTCTTTTTTTACTGACTTAGAGTTATGGTAATCTCAGTTTCAGTTCATTGCACAGACTATCATCTGTGCAAAGAATTGCTTTTAATTCCCTAGCATCTCAAAGGATGCTGTATTTGAGCTGTTTAAGAATTTCCCTGGGAGATAGATGCTAAAAAGTGCCAGTGCTGGGCAGAGAGCATGGGCATATCTAATCTGACTAAATATCAACAGATTGGCTGTACCAACATCTACATCTTCCCATTTCAGAAATAGTTGCCATTATCCAGCATTCTAAATTTTCCAGTCTGGAAGGGAATTAATTGCCAGTATTTTGAATATACCATCATATGATCCTTGGCTGTTTAAATTTCCTCTGTCAATTTTCCATTTCTAGTCTTCTACCCCCATTCTCTTGCCTTTGCCTTCTTCTTCACCTATTAATCCCCTCCCTATTCATCACATGAGACTCAGAACTATGCCACCCTCTGAAGACTGACAGAAGCCCTGTGTGGCTGCTGCAAGGGGCAGCTTATGGGTGATGGGCCCCAGTGGCAGGAATCAGCCAGACCCTGCAAGGACTGGATTTTAATCCCTTTGGCCAGGCCTGTCCACCCATAGGGATTCTCTCTGGAACCTTCTCATAGTAGTAATTCTGAGGCCAGTTTTTATCTTCAATTATGCAGCTTGAAGACCAACTCAGATTATATCCTTCTTCTTTGCCAACAAAGGAATGTCTGTTTGACTTTTCAATCTATGACATTTCAATCCTTGTGTGTGTTTGTTTTGTTTTAAAGCAATCCTGAAACTCTAAGTGCAGCTCCTCAGGATGATATCTCTAACCAGAATGGTGGCTCTGCAAATTGATGTGACTATTTGGCAGTCATCTTGAGATGTTTGTTTTTTACAGATCTGTCCTTTCCATCATCTGAATTCTGTGTGATACCTTTTGGCCCAATTTCAACAAATGTCATGAATGTATGCACTTGTAGAGCAAAGAGTTACTCAGCTTAGTTAGAAGGAGAGCCAGACGTTTGCTTTAAGAACTGGACATAAAATTGTCCTCTAAGCATGATTTTTTTTCTCTATTTATAACATGTCTAAGCTGTTGGAATCTAGATTTCTACGTGACATTCTCTCCGATGCCATGGATTAATTTATCCTAGGAATATTTTTAATCATATCTCCCACAGGAAATATGTGTAATTCTCTTTCTCTTCATTAAAAATAATTGAGATCTAGCTTTGTGCCAAACCCTGTGTTAATGTTCTTAGATGTAGAAATAGTGTTATCATCTTCCAAATACATCTGGAGCAGGTAAGTGGGGACAAGTGAAGAAGAAAATAAAGGGAAAGCACAGAGGAGAAGAAACACCAAAGAAGGTAAGAGCAAGCCTTAATTTTCCACCAGCAAATGCAGTTCTCAGAAGATCGGGATTCAGGGTGCAAGAGACATGGGCAGGTCCTGACATACAGTGTGACCATCACCTATGGCCCATCCTGTCACTCTCAGATCTGCTGCTGTCATGGACAGGGGACTGTGATGTGGGGACAGGTTGAAGGGGATCAGCCAGAGATAAAGCCAGAGGAGGGAAGGAGGAGCTCATTGGAGGAAGGGGCTGGGATCCCACCTGCACATATGAGCTTCATTCCAACTCACTTGTAATGGACAAATCAAGGGTCTGCTCCCCAGGCCATTATAAACTGGTACAAACCAGATGAAACTGGTCTACATTCGACATGAAAACCCAAGCAAACTAGCTAAAATCAGCTAAAACTGGTCAAACCAGATTGGAACCAGATAAAACCAGTCTAAGCCAGTAGACACCAGACGAAACCTTTCACAATGATGCTGTGACCAATGGTGTTTTGTAGAGAAAAATGCTGAGACTCAAGGAGATTCATATCACCTGCCTCAGGGTCTTTTAACAAATAAATTGGCAGAGCTGTGATTTATTAGCCATGTCTCCTAACTCAAGGTTGACTCTTCTTTGGGCCTAAAAGCCTTGCACCTCACCTAGTCCCCTCAATTCTGTGATGACAGCAAGAGAGGCAAGATGGGTCCTGAGCTGGGGTAGCTTTGCATGGATGTGCTTGGTGTCCATGGCCCTGGCCCTTCCTCTCTTGCCAGGAAGAAGGGAGTGAAAAATGTCCTCTGTCTTTTATATAAAGTCAAGCAAAAGCAGCTTCTTCCCCTCTTGCCTACACATATGCTGGGAGGAAGATGCGAGACATTTTTCTCACTGTGTTGTCGCACAGGGTTCTCAGAGGTGTTAATACAGCCCGTGTAACTGGAGCTCTGATGGGTCCAGCAGGGCAAGCATGCTAGTCCCAGCTCAGCATTTCTCCCTGTGGGGCTGTGTGGTGATGCTTCAGCCTCTCAGGAGCCCGTGAGGTCAAGAGCCAAGGCCGCCTCCCAGAGTTGGGGCTGAACTTCTGGCTGAACACCTGTTGATCTGTGCAGGTAAAGAGAAATTGTGAGACACTGTGGTCATGTCTATGCTGACAGGGGTGAATAAATGCTTTCAAGTACATTTGTTACAGGCAGGGCCCCTTCGAAAGCAATGCTCAAATCCTTGTCCTTTTACAGACCTGGATGGTCGGTGAAGGCTGCTGTGTCTATGCTGGGCCATGAGGACCTCACAGTCTGCCTGGCCCACCCCAGACTGCCCTGTCCTGTGAGGACCTGGTCTGAGGACTGCATTCCACGGGCTCTGGCTGCGTTCAGCCAGGAGGAAGAACTGGTGAGAAACTGAAGACTTAAAACCAGCAGAAGCCAGAGTCCAGTTTCACCTGCACCTGCCCTCTGCAGTGACAGCATTTCCTTCATGGCTCTGCTGCCCAGGGACAGAATCCTTAAGACTCTAGTCTCCTCGGAGTCCTTTCTCACCTTCCCTCTTCACCCTTCTGGCTCCTGGTTGCAGTGGCTTCTTGCCATTGTTAATCTTATCATCCCCATTTGGATTCTTGTGTCCCCTACCTTCCCTCCTGAGTCACCCTCCACCGAACTCCTCTTTTTTAATACTTAAAAGGCTTCTGCTTGGCTGGTGAGACCTTGACGAATACAGTCAACACTAGCATGGGAATGATCCCTACATTTCCCAAGCTTCTCCTATGCATCAGTCCAGGGCTGGACAGTTACTCTGAGTTTTAGCATTAATCCTGCATCCAATCCTGAGAATGTGGGACGGTACACAGGCTCCGAGTCCTCCACTGTATAAGTGATGTCTTTTTCTGCATTTGCCTCTAAGAAGCAGTCTGTAAACAGACACTACTCTAAAACCACACAAATTTGCTTCTGGGAGGCTGAGGCAGGAAGATCATTTGAGCTCAGGAGTTTGAGACCAGCCTGAGGAAGCACAAGACCTCATCTCTACTAAAAACAGAAAACTTCGTTTGTGTATAGTGGTGGGTGACTATAGCCCAGGTACTTGGGAGGGAGGCTAAGGCAGGAGGATCTCTTGAACCAAGGAATTTGAGACTTCTGTGAGCTAGGCTGACATCATTGCACTCTACCCACGGTGACAGAGTGAGACTCTGTCTCAAAATAATAATAATGATAATGATTTGTGGCCCTTATGGCATTTGACTGGTAATGCCACAGTTTGTTTTATAAACTCAGGATGGTATATATTTCAAAGTACCACAAATTGACCACAAACTTTGAACTATTGGTTTGTTCTGAAGGTTTTAACATTCTTATGGATTCTAAATTTGATCCTTCAGTATTTCCAGAGAATTTTTTTTATTATTATTTTATTGTTTTGGGTTTTTTTTCCTAGGCCCCAATATTTGTAGACCTCTGCCCAAGGACGTCCTCCAGTAATAGCAGACTATGGTTTGAGACCCACGTGCAAGACAGGGGGTTCACCATAATGAAGACACTTAAAAGTGTCAAGAAGAGTTCATGGGATATGCATTTTCATGATTCAAAACCCATCTGGCAAAATTTTTTATCCCAGAAAAATCTCTGGTTTTGAAAAGGGGGATTCCATGGTTCATGGAGGATTCCAAACATCACTTTCTTGCTGGTTACATTTGTCCTGAGCATCAGTTGACACGTTCGGTGCTGGAAATTCAGACATTAATAAGGCTCAGTTGTTCCTGAGTATCTCATGACAGAGACAGGAGTGTGAAAGCACCAGATCCATAACTGAACTGGATGTGAAACACGCTGTGGCTGATCTAGCTCAGACTGAGGAAGTGGGGGAAGGCTTCACTGAGAGAGTGAATAGCCCTGGCCTATCGTGGCACTTGGCAGTGTTCCTTGACTGCTTGCATGAGCACAAATGCCCAACAAAGAACAGATTTTCATAACTCAAAAAGTGAGGGCAGCCCCAGCAGACAGAGGATAGCACGTTTCAATGTGTCGGGAGAGAACATGTCTTTTCTACATGGGAGCATCAGCATGTCTTCTCCTAATCATTTTTTTCTGGTTGTTTCTGAACGGCAATTTGCAATTCTAGAGTTTACGTGCTTCAAAGTAAATACTCCAGCAGCTATGGAGAGACAGTGCCCCTGGCATGGCCTACATTCCAGGCTTTGGAGGGCCGCTCTGGGAAGGCATTGAGAGGAAGATGAGGGAAGGCCGTCAGATGAGACAAGAAGGACTGCAGTCAGGGCTTAGGTGCTAATGAGGTCCGAGCAGGGTTCCTTCACCTGGAAACCTAGTGCCTGGCTCTGTGTGGGCCTCAAAAGGCAGCATTGCCCACCCGCACTGACTTGCATGCCTGTCAACATGGAAGGTGATGAGGACCCTGGAGGGCAGGGCCTTTGTTGTTGCCAATGAAAACAGCAGAGAAAAGCAATGGTGCTGTGGAAGTGCTCAGAGGCAGAAAAATTCGTCCCATTCCACAAGTGCCTATTCATCTTTCACTCATGCATTGAATGTGCAGGCATTTATGAAATGTGTACCTGGGCCTGCTACCACTCTGGGTTCTGAAGGCGAAACCATTCAGGTTTCTGCCCTAACATAAATCCTATTCTCATGGGGAAGCCAGGAGAGGAAAGAGATGATTACGAAAGAGTGTGTTGAGAGCTGCAACATGCACAGGGGCTGTGGGCACACTCTCTACCCACCGTGTGAGGGCTGGGGAGAGTCTACCGAGCAGGTGCTGCAGAAGGTAGGAAGTTATGTGTTGTTATGTTCACAGCTGAGAAGGAAATTTCTGTTTGCGAGTCTTTTCTGCTAACAAGAGGTGAAATTTAAAAAGAAAAAAAAATTACCTGGGCTTTAGTTGATGGCTTTTAAAGTCAACCCTGGGCCAAGAGATTTTTCTTTTTAAATTAAGATTTGATTTGGGGATGATGAGGGCAGAGTTAAAAGGTTAATTTTGATAATAGGCAGTAGGAGAGTTTGACATTTGACTAATAGGGTAGAGTGCTTATGCATCCTGCCTGCGCGCTTTCATTTTAAGAAAGATCAACTTTTCTTCAGCAGAAGCCTAGGGGAGCAGAAACAAAGAGTTGATTTTAAAATAAGGGTTGTGACAAATGGTAAGGCCCTGGAGACACTTTACATAGATTTCCAAAGCCAAGGGACAAGCTTGCTTATTTTTTTCAAGTGAAACTAGGGATTGCTTTTTTTTTTTTCTTTCGTATTTCCTGAGCTAAAATGGTTCAAGTTACTAGTGAGATCACGTTTGTCCATCAAGTTCTAGTAGCTAACTGTAAAAATGGGAAAAACAGATTAAAGGCAGCTCTGGTTGCTGGGCTTATGGAATGCCAGAGCACTAGAAACACTTTTCCCACCAACTAAATCCACAAGGCATCCTAGTGAAAGAGTATATAAATGTGTCCCAGATTAAAAACCCATGAGCCTGCTCCCTTAATTGGCCTTTGCTCTCGTCTTCCTTTGTTGACAGAATTGCCCACTTGTCCAGCCTAGGGACCACCGAGTCACATGTGGCTTCATCAGGCACACTGCGTGGGGCCAATTTCAGGTGAAGTCTACTCCCTGCTTCTCTAAGATGTCCATCTGCCCTTCCATGGACAGTTACAGAGCTTCCAATGATTCATTAGCTTTAGTTTTTCCCGTCCAAGCCATTTTATACATTGTTTTATCAAAGTGATCTTTTAAAAACACCCTTGACCTTGAACGTTGTATTTACTGCCCTTTGTCCACAATAGTTGAAGATACTCAGCACAGCATATGAGACCGTTCCCACTTGGCAGCACCCCATCTTTCTAGTTTCATCTTCTATACCCCTTCTCTGCAACTGCTGCATCTTTGCTGTAATTGAAAGGATTTGTTTCTTTCTCCCCTGTCTACACCTGTGTCCACATCTCTGGTTCTTGATACCCATGGTTTTCTATACTTAGATTGCTTTCTCCAACCTTCTTTGCCTTCACAGAATGCCCCCCATCGGGCCTGGGACTGTAGCAGGACAGGGGAGGCACCTATGGCACAAAATGGAAGCGGGTGCTCATTCTCAGGGGCGTGCAAGTGCCTGGAAGAAATGGCCTCCTTTATTTTGGGCCCTAGACCCTCAATTGGCTCACCCTGGTCACAGACTGATTCACCCCCTTCATTCTTCAACTCAGCCTGGTACCTCTGCCTTCTCAAGACCCTGTTTCTGTGCTCCAAGGCAGAGATAGTAATACTCTCATTTTTCAGCTTTCTGAGCTATGGAAAATAATTTCCTCACATGCATTCCTATAATATTCTGTGCACAACTCTGTTGCAACATATATTCAATTCAATCCATCAGACGTTTCTTGAGAATGTACTGTGCTGTATGAATAACCAAGTGGCACTGCGGCCATTTTGCTTCTACTTGCAAAACTTCCCAAGATGATTTCCTGAATTGAGAGCAGAGCTGGTGCCAATCAACATACCATGTTAAAACATTGGCATAAACTTATTAATCAGTTGGGCTTGAACTTGTTCTCTGAGTCTGTAACAGTAAGCAGTGGCAGAGACTGTTGGTGTTTGTCCCCTTCACAAAAAGTCTGAGATTCATGGAAGATCCTAAGACATAAACAAGCTAATTTTGCAAATCCTTCAGAACATAATTTTTCTTCATTACAAAAAGTAAAGATATTTGAAAGTATCAATTATCTGGGAAGTAATTTATAAAGATTAGTATATAACTTCCCTTTTTAATCATACCCATTATTAATTTTGACAAAACATTATAAATTCCCCCAAACACCAGCGATTAACAAATAGAAATCTACTTGAAATACATCCTGCTTTAGTTTCTAAGTATATAAATAGTGTTTCCTTGATGTGAGAAGGGAGTGGTAAACATTCCTATACAGAGAAGCACAGTATGGACATTGCATAAATAGTCTGGGGGAAATGGTAAAGAGTCCTTCTAAGGAGAATAGCCCAGAGGGAACTGCTGTTGATTGAGAGCACACCCTCTGGGGCCTACCAATATGTCATGTGGAAATTAGAGGGCATGGTGTTTTCATGAACAATATCCATCAATCGCAAAGAGTTGAAGCCAGCTCTCTCTATATTATTTCTGGTTTATGAATTTGTAAGGATTTCACATGGTTGGAGAAAACGGGTCAGAAATTAGAAACACAACAAATGGAATGGATGTATCTTGTATCAGTCAATGTTATTGATTATTTGGAAAGTGATTTGTTTGCAACTTATGTTAGTCCTGGTCTCTTTTGGCCATAAATGACAAAAAAAAAAAAAAAAAAAAACCCAAATAATGATTTTTTTCTCTTGCTTGAATATCTGAAAAAACAGAGTGTAGATGGCTTCAGGGATGCCTGGATCCAATGTCTAAAATGATGACATCAGAAACCTAGCTATATTTTTCAATTCTACTTTTTCTGTATTATCTTCATCATCAAACAGGCCGTAAGATTCTGATTTACATTTTATCAGCTTAGAAACGTAAGAAAAGTGCTTCTTTCTCCCAATATTCTAGCAAAAGTGCCGGATCTAATTCACATTCATGTCTTCATGTCCTTTGACTTGTATGCCTGTTTCTTAATCAAATCACTCTAACTAAGCTGACACTGTGTTGTAAATCCGCAGATCTAGGTGATGCGTCCAGTTCTGGAGCCAGGAGTGGGATTATACCCACCAATATACATACAGTGTGAATGGAGAATGGGGGGATGATAGTTTGTTAAGTGATTTCCAGTAATGACAAAAATATTTACTAACCCTATTCTAACCTTTTTTTTCTAAGATAGCATGTTCATTTATTTATTTATTTATTTTGAGAGACAATAAAGCATTTTTTTTCTTTTCTTTTCTTTTCTTTCCTTCTTTTTTTTTTTTTTTTTTTTTTTTCAGTTTATAGCGAAGGCTGGGTTTGAACCAAACACCTCAGGCATTCTGGCATTTGGGGCCAGCGCCCTACTCATTTGAGCCACAGTCACTGCCTCTATTTTTTTCTTTTTTCTTTTTTTTTTTTAGCATGTTCATTTATTCATTAATTCACTCATACTTCTTTTAACTAGTCTGACATTCTTTTTTTTTTTTTTGACAGAGTCTCACTATGTTGCCCTAGGTAGAGTGCCATGGTGTCCCAGCTCGCAGCAACATCAAACTCCTGGGCTTAAGCTGTTCTCTTGCTTCAGCCCCCCAAGTAGCTGGGACTATAGGCACCCACCATAATGCCTGGCTATTTTTTGTTGTTGTTGCAGATGTTTAGCTGCCCCAGACTGGGTTCGAACCCACCATCTTCAGTGTATGTGGCTGGTGCTGTAACCACTGTGTTAAGGGCACCAAGCCTAGTCTGACATTCTTTGATTTTTATTTACATTTAATGTCTTCAATGATATATGGTTGTGTTTAGATCCAGCACTGCTATTTGTTTAATATCTGTCTCATCTGTTTTTTATACCTCCGTTCCTTCTTTCTTGAATTCTTTTGAGATAATCAAATATTCTTAATATTCTATTTTAATTCATTCAATAGACTTTTAAGATATATTTTTTTCCATATTGTGTGGTGGCTGCTTTAGGGATTATAACATGCATCATTATTATAACCTACTTAGATATAATATTGTGCCACTTCATATACAATGTAAGAATCTTGTAAGACTACAACTCCATTTACTATTCCCTCATTTTTGAATTGTTGTTGTCATATGTTTTATATCTAATCTTTATGACCTCCTGTTTGGATATTCAAGTGTTAACATTTTTGCACTAAATGGTAGTAAGCCTTTAAAGAATTTTAAAATGAAATGATTGGTTTCTCTACTTATCCATATACCACCAATGCTTATTATTCACATTCTATAAAGTCATCGTGCACCCTGAATTAATGAATACCAAACCATTGAACCCAGAGGAAATACAGGGCTAGGTTCTGATCAGACTCTGGAAACAAAATCTTCATTAGATGATCAATACTTTACCTTGTTTTATGTATAGTTGTATTTATAGACACCATACTTAGTATATATTGTTGACTAATCAACATTGAACTCATGGCCAATAGTGTTATTGGTCACACCTGAATGAGACTTCCTTGACACGTAACGCACTCATGTTCTCCATAAGGCACAATACAACCTATCTGCACTTGAGAACACTCGGCAGCCCTTCAACATTATATTTAGGGGTCATTTTAAACAGTAAAATTACCAAAAGATGCACAAAAATGTGAAAAACATGGTGTTAAATGGAACACAAAAACATCATTTGTTTAGAGCATGAAAGCTGAAACAAGAAAGCAGAGTATTGCCTTGTTCAACCTAAGCATGTACATCAAGCAACTTAAATATTTTAGCACACTTCATATGGCTCAAAATGCCTGTGAAAGTGCCATGAATATTAATTTGGGGGCTACAAATAAACTTTAATGACTGGGAAAATTTGCATCTGTGGACTCAATAAATAATGAGGGTACAGCTGTCCCTTGGTATCCATAGGAGATTGGTTTCAGGACACCCCTCAGACACCAAAATCTGCAGATGTTTGAGTCTCTTATATAAAAAGGGGATATAACCTATATACCTATACATATCCTTCCATAAACTTTAAATCATCTCTAGGTTACCTAATACCTAATATAATAATACAGTGTAAATGCTTTGCAAATAGTTGTTATGCTATATTATTTTTTGTTGTTGTATTTGGTTTTCTAAATTGTTTTCGTTAAAATTTTTGATTCACGATAGGTTGAATCCATGGATGCAGAACCTGTGGATATGAAGGGCCAAGTATGTTTACTATTTCTGGGGCTCTTTGTATAGATCTGAGTTCTATCTGGTTTCATTTACTTTCAAGGTGAAGACATTTCTTTAGCATTTCATTTCAATTCAGGTTTTCTGGTAATGAATTCTCTAAGATTTTATCTGAAGTATCTTTCCTGCTTTCATATTTGAAGGATAGTTTTACTACATGGAAAATTCTGGGTAGATAGTTCCATTGCCTCCTGCCTTTCATTGTTCCAAAAGAGAAAGAAGTAAGTCATAAATGGTAACACTATTCCTTGTACTGTAAGTGATGTTCCATTTATTTCTGGCTACTTTTAAGACATTCACTTTATTTTTGGGTTCCAGAGTATAACTTTGATAATGTACTTATTAATTTCTTTTTATTCATCTTGTTTGAGGTTCTTTGAGATGCTTGGATGTGTACATTGATGTTATTCACCAAATTTGGAAGGTTCACAGTGACTTCTTTAAATACATTCTTTCTGGCCCTTTATCTCTGTTCTCTCTTCTAAGACTCCATTTGTACACATGGTTTAGAATTTGATATTGTCCCATATGTTTCTGAGAATCTGTTCAATTTTCTTTCAACTTTTTGATCTCTTTCAAACTCACAGTGACTTTTTTTTTAACCATATCTAATCTGCTCTTAAGCTGGTCCAGTGAAATTTTCATTTCACATTTTTAAGTTCTAGGATTTAAATTTGATTTTTTAGAGTTTCTGGTCTCCGTTGATATTTCTCTTCTGTTTAATTTTAACCTTCTTTAATGCCTTAAATCATGTATTTAACCACTTGTTGAAAGTCCTTGTTTGTAAATTATAACATTGAGATTGTCTTTGGTCTTTGTTCATTGACTCATTTTTCTTTTGATTGTAGATCACATTTTACTATTCTTTCTGATAATTATTGTTAACTGGACATTGTGGGTGTCCTGCTGTTTGAAACTCCAGTTTCTATTATCTTCCTTTAGTGAGTGTTTTTTTTTTTTCTCTATTGAGTGATTTAATTACTGGCTAATTACCTAGAACTTGTGGATGATTCTCTTTATCCTTTGTTAAAAAGGATCTGTTTCAATTTTTCCTTTAGTCTTAGAATAAATCCTTAGTACTGGGAAATAGTGGGCCCACATAAGTCATAGCCCTTCTTGAAAATTAACAAAAAGCCTAAGATATTTACCAAAATCTTGTAACTTAATGGGATTCTAACTCCACACATCTCTCTCTCTCTTGCCTCAAGCAGGTCACAACTGAGATCTTTGCTCAAGTTTTTCAACTTCCCAGCTGGGTGTTTGGATATGTCCCCCACCATACACACATACACACACACAGATAACTCAAATGTCAGGTAAGAATTTTAGGACAGTTTTTATGCAGAGTTGTGGACCTCCCCTTCTGTGGCTGTGGCTCCCTCTTGGGTATTATCCTCTCCTTAATCTGAGTCTGGAATTCTCTGATTCTGACACTTCAGATTAACAAGACTGTGTGCTTTTCTTTGAGTTCTAGGCAATCTCCACTGAGAAAATTGAGAGAGCCCTAAGGGGAAAAGCTGTAGAAACAGAAATCCCACACAATGCAGTTTCTTTTACTCACATTCTGATTTCTGCTTGCTTTTGATTGTTCTTGGTGCCATCAGAGTAGTTAATCTTTGTGGGTTTTAATTTTTTGTTTAGTTTTGGTTCCAATTTATCATTATTAACTGTATGAGATTGATTCAAATATAAGCTACTTCACAATCACTAGAATAACAATTCTCATTTATTCTGTCTTTAATCCATTTATTTAATGAGTGACTTCCAAAGTACAATTTGGACCTATCAATGAACCTGTGAAAGAAATATTTGGAGATAATAAATCTCAATTGAAGGCTGGAGAAACCCTCTTATTGGCAGGAAGGCAAATTAAGTAAAAAAAAATTAGAGGAGAGAACAAAGATTTCCTTTTGATGAAGTGGCAAATGTTATTTATTAAGTGATTAAAGAGAGGAAAATGATTCTACATAACTCTGGAGTGACCAAAGAGTTTTGTTGAGGTTTTATATTTGATAAAATTTTATAAGCTTATTTTGTTTTTGAGACACTTTCATGTGAAGAAAATTAGGGGTTTAGATGAACAAAATCAAGCTTAGTTTAGTGATCTGATTGTCTCCAATTTTGTTATTGCTTTTGTTTTCCAAGCTTTTACATATCATATAATAATTTGAGGTTTACATGTATCAGTGAAGTAGGCTATGCAACAGTTAAGATGAAGACATAATCATGAATTGACTCAAGGAAATAAAAGTTCATTTCTTATGTACCTAACAGTTAGTGCAATTCCAGGACAGCTGAGAAAAAGGGTGTTTTGTTCTGTATGGTTACTCGGGTACCCAGGCTGGCAGTCTTCATCCTCTTCATCATGTACTATCTAGTACCACACGGGGTATTGCCATTTCAGGTAGCAGAAAGGGAAATAGAGTATGAACAAGTACTCATGAAAGTCTTTTTTATGTTTTTAATGAGCTAGGCTCGGCAGATTCTGCTCCCAAGGTTCTGCTTGGTTCTGCTCACATTTTATTGATTAGAATTCAGCTGTTTCTATACTGAACTTCAAGGGAGATGAGAAATGTAGTCTATCTATACACCGACTGTTTTGGAGCAAAGGCAAAGCAAGGCAAAGTTTTTTATATATAAATATTATTTTCTTGAGATCAAGTTCCTGACTTGTGCCTGAAAAGAAACTGAGCACATGACATCAAGTTGCCAAGTAATCTCAACTGGGTGTCATTGCCTTTGTTGTCCACAAAGCAGGCCTTGACATTGGATTTGAGTATATGTGGTTTGAAAGATGACCCTAAAAATCAATGGTGAGGAAGTGAGAATGTGAGACACAGAAGGGAAAGAAGCTAAGAGGTGTACATCAATGAGCAATATATGTGAGCAATGAGCATGTAGAACTTACACCTTGAGGGATGAGGAGGCTGATATACTTATTTTCCAGCTCCCCTTTGTCACTGGCTGAAGGCTGATCCTAGAGGTGTTATTAACTCTCCTGTGTTTCTACCTGCCATATACCCAGGCTCACAGAAGTTCCTTCAGCAAAGAATCACAGATGATTGCAGTAGGCACCAGTAACTATGAGTGTTGGGGAGACCTAGGCAGGACACCAAAGCATCTGTTATTCCACCGACTATGAACTGAGTGTTTACTGACCCACGATATTTGGATACACACAGAGACCATCTATCACCAAGTTAAAATGTGACGCAAGAGATCAGGCTTTAAAAGTTCTGGAAGGTGAGTAAGCGTCACGAACAGGAGATCCAGACTCCTCCTACATCTACTCCAGCTGTAGTAACTCCTCTTCTTTAGTCCATACCTACATCCTCAGAGATGGGCATTTCCTAAAGAGGAATGAGCCTGGGTCAGGTTTACAGATTGCTCTGCACAGTATATGGTCAGTAACCCAAAATGAACTGCTGTACAACCCTAATCAGGAATGTTCTAGAAAGATATTGATAAAGGCAAATTCTTTTGGAAGGTAAAACTTTGGGTAATCATTGGGTTGTCCACTTTGACTGGGCTGAGAGATCAGCAATTTGAATCTGCTGTGAGTCTTGTACAGTGGCTAAGGGTTTGGCTAAGGGTTAGAACGCACAAAATTGGAAGATTGGCAACAAAATGTTGGGGGAGAGATAGTGAATGTGTACAGTGTGTGAACATATCTGTGTTCGTGTTAATGCTAGATAAAGGTTATGCATAGGACATGGGCTTTGGTAAGCTTCTAACAGTTTTGACCCTACTACAACAGAGATAATTGGTCTCATTTTGATTCATGATCATGTTGGAAGTGAGCATGGGCGTGGTTCATTCCAAAATCAGAATCATTCAACTTTAAAATATGTTTTACTCTTTTCACCATGGACCTAGGCATGTATGATGTTGTTCCTTTCCCCATGAAGGGTCAACTGCGGAGATCTGACTCCAGCAAAGCAAAAACAGTGTCCGGTCTCACTCCCTTCTCCCTGCTCAGCAGTCCTGTCTCCCCTGAAGCCAGGTTATAAACTTGCTCTCTGATTCTAAGTCTCTCAAAATGGTAAAGCATGTGATCTCTACACTATACAGATGTGTTCTCTCACATTTTCTCAGGACCAAAAAACATTCAAAAATAAAGCTGAATATTTTGGTTTTGCACGGTCTCCCAGTTAGACTGCAGATAGGCTAGAAATCAAGAGCCAGTGAAGACAGATAGCAAAGCCGGGCAGCTGGGGAAGAAGTAGGGTAACAGCCACCTGTCAATAAGCCTAAAAACACGTTTTACCGAGTCCACATGCAGGGGGAAATGCAATTTCCTAATCCAAGGCTAGATACCAAATCTGTCAAACCTACGGCCTGGTGGTGTTTTTTAGAGGGGTGGAGGTTGGGAGGAGTCAGTTATTAACTCCCTGTGAGAGGATCCCAACTTCAGGTGAGCAAAAGTCCATACCAAGCCATGGTGTTGCCCTCCTTCTGCTGGGGCCCCTGGGCCAAGCTGTGGGGTGGAAGCTTGGACTGTGTGGAAGTCTCAGCTATACCTCAGAGCTACAAATGGCAAACGGTGGCCTTTTCCCTTCACTCCCTCTGAATGACCACCTTGAAGGCAAATCAACAGGAATGACAGGGGGAGAGAGCCACGCAGCTGAGCTGTCTGCCAGGCTGAAGGGGGAATTCAATAGCTCTCTCCTCCAAACTGAGCCCGAGTCAGCCTTTCTGAAATCCAGTGACATTTCTGCCTATTAGTGAATGGAAACACACGCCTTTCAACCCCGAGTGGAGCAATGCTTTGTGTGCTGTGTCCTTGCTTGCCTGGCCTGATTGTTTGCTAAGAGAAAAAAAAAAAAATTAAATCTTCCATTCAATTATGGCCTGTTTGGGTCTAAGGAGCTGTTTAAAACCAGAGAGCCTTATCATATTAATGAGCTCAGCTGGCGAAATTAATACCTGAGAAAGGAATTCCCTGGAGAATTGAAGAGCAGAGCTGAGAATGTAAGGATGCTGTGATCTTCACATGGTAGAAAACTATTGATAAAATGGCACATTACTCCCAGAGATAGGTACTTTTGTGTTAAATGGGCATGAAATGAACATATATATATTCCACAAACCTGATAGACAATACAAACTTAGATGCAAGTGCACACAGTCATAACTCTAATTATCTGCCTGCATCCTCTTTGTGAGGACCAGTGCTGGTCTTCTCTGGTTTTTAGAGGTCAGAACCAGGAAACCAGTAACAGGAGAAGCAGAGGGGTATAGCTAACTTAGGGTTGGTTGAGGAATGTTTACATCAAATGCTGGGGAAAACCAAGGTCAAACCCATATTTCAGAGATAAAAGCAGAATTGAAGACAAGACTTAAATTCTAAAAGCTGGGAGTGGAGCTGGAAGTCAAAAAGATATAGTGTGTAGGTCAGCAGGAAGAGAGGCCATACTTGGTCAATATCCATGAATAAGTTTGCAGCCTTTGGGGGCATGGCTTGGTCACCAGGTAGCAACTGTGAAGCATGAATCTGTCTAGCTGGTTCAGAGGGCTGGAGAAGCAGGTGGATGACTTCTTAGATTAATATAAACTTAGCTTGTAAAAACATGTTTTTAATATGTATATACATATTAAATGTAAAATATATATATATATATATATATTTTTTTTTTTTTTGAGACAGAGCCAAAAGACAGAGCCAAGTCACCCTGGGTAGAGTGCCATGGCATCACAGCTCACAGCAATCCCCAACTCCTGGGCTCAAGCGATTTTCCTGCCTCCGTCTCCTAAGTAGCTGAGACTACAGGGACCCACCACAATGCCCGGCTATTTTTTGTTGCAGCCATCATTGTTGTTAGGTGGGCCCAGGCTGGATTTGAACCCACCAGCTCAGGTGTATGTGGCTGGCACCTTAGCCACTTAAGCCATAGGTGCCAGGCCTTTAATATGAATATTAAACTCGAAATGGAATATGGTCAATCATCTCAAGGGTATACTGACTATGAAGAATAGAAGATGATTAGTATGATGTTGCAATTATAGAATAAGTTTTAGAAAAATATGTATTTTTGAATACTCTCACACTGATAATAAAATTATGATAATATAGAAGTTCTTTTGAATCCATTTGAAGGATTTAAGGTCATTTATGATTTGGGTTTGGGACCTATGGAATGATTCTAGGCCCCATATTCATGTGTATTTGAACCTCTGGAAGACCCAGGCAATGGAAAAGCCAACTGAAGAAATCTCAAAGACCAAGTTTGCTATTACAAATGGTTTAATGAGTTGAGGATGAGATGCCTAATAATTATAGGAATTATTATAATAAAATAAAGCTCCCCCTTAAAAGAAGCTCTTAAGATATAAGGTACTGTGACATCAACAGAGAAGACTAAATGATGGGACTTGAGGTCACTAGGTCAGTTACTACCATGGAGCTTTGGGTAAATCAGTTAACCTCAGTGAACACAGCAAAGGCAGCATCCTGAGGAAGATAATTCAATAACTACTCTGAAGGGTAGTTTTGAGAATCAAAGAAAATTTAAGGAGTTGTGTTGTCTTTGTTTTGTGTTGCTCTAACAGAATACCTGAACCTAGGTAATCTATCAACAAAAGGGGTTAATTTGGCTTATGATTCTGGTGGCAGACAAGTCCAAAATTGGGCACCTGTATGTGACAAGGGTGTCAGTGCTTCTTCTGGCAGGAGAACCTTTATCTATTCCGGAGGAATCTATCCCATGACTCAAACATCTCCCACTGTCCCAACTCTGCCACATTGAGGGTCAAATTTCAGCAGGGGCTTGATGCCTGTGGCTCAAGCGGCTGAGACACCAGCCACATACACCTGAGCAGGAGGGTTTGAATCCAGTCTGGGCCTGCCAAACAACAATGATGGCTGCAACTGAAAAATAGCCAGGCATTGTGAGGCAGAGGCAGGAGAATCGCTTGAGCCTACGAGTTGAAGGTTGCTTTGAGCTATGATGCCACAGCAGTCTACCCAGGGTGACAGCTTGAGGCTCTATCTCAAAAAAAAAAAAAAAATTCAGCATGAGTTTTGAGGGGCAGACCACATCCAAACCATAGCACATGTCATGCAAAAATCCCAGCACAATGCCCAGAACACAGTAAATCTATACTAAATGGTGGTAGTTGTGGTGGCATAATTGATTACTTTGCAACCCAGCCACAGGGGTTAGGAAAGCCATCCTATCTTCATACTTCCCACTGAACTGAAGCACCCAAAAAAGAGAGTTAGGAAAGTGTACGACTTCTCTACAAAGAACCAGCTTCCGCAAGCCTGTGTTTTGGAATCAGCATCCCTCTCTGCCCAAGTCAGAGAAAGATTGGCATCTGCTCTGAGCTCTGAAAGCTCAGATGAAAAGGTTGGGAAGGCAAGACAGGGGTACCAATAAAGGGGAGCTCAGCCCAGCAGTAACAGGTTAACCTTGTGGTGGGCAGAGTGGAGGGAAGGGGCCAGGTCTCAGACCCTTTGCCTTTGAGAAACCAGAAGTGTCTAGTAAGGTACCAAGCAGGAAGTAGCTGTAGCAACTTTCATTGTAAGGGAGCTTCTTGTCTGGTGGCTTTGGTCTGAGCTTCCCTCCCGCATGGTGACAGGAGGAGCCTCAGGGACCTGAGCACATACAGGAAACCTCTGCTGCTGGTGGGGCCTGGCCCTGCACCTCCTTCATCTGCATGGCTGCAGGGAAAGAGGGGGAGTCCCTCAGAACCCAATTTTGTTGGAGAGAGAGGAAAGCAATCTCTCTGGAGGAGCTTAATAGAAATGCTGACACTTAGAGATGGAACTTTGGCTGACCAGAGAGTATCCTCCTCCAATTTTCTCCAATTGGGGGTCAGTTTGATCAGGGCCTGGAACCCTGGGTGATTGAAGCCTCCACTCATCATCCTCTTGGAGCAAACCACCGGCTATCCCTATATGGAGACATTGCTTAAATATGCCCAAGAATTATTTGTATACACTGATAACCTAGCTTATGCTTCTCTTTTTCAAAATATAAACTTCAGCTTCTGATCAGGATGAATAATCATAAAACCTAGATTATTAAGATTAATTACACGATTGTCACCCTGCATATCATTTTTAGAACTGTAACATGCTTTCTATTTATTAGGGGGTAAATGCTTTCTCTACATTTCATTTTCAGGCATTATTATGAATTTTCTGGGGTATTTTCACCTTTACATATCCTGTCTGATAAATTCATCTGCTTTTTAGAACAGCTTTATAGATATAATGGACACAGAATACATTGCAAATATTTAAATGTAAAGCTTGATGGGTTTTGATCGAAGTCAGGATAATGGACATATCCATCACCTCCATGGCTTGGCTTTTGCTCCTTTGTAATCCATCCCTCACCTCCCTTCCTCCAGCCCCTCCCTGGGAAACTGCTTATCTGCTCTCTGCCACTATAGATTAGTCTGCGTTTTCCAGAGTCTTATTTAAATGGGATCATGTAGTCTTCATTCTTGTTTTGTCCATCACCATTCACTCAGAGTAGTTATTTTGGG
The DNA here is from genome assembly GCA_963574575.1 of Galagoides demidoff. Classification (NCBI taxonomy): domain Eukaryota; kingdom Metazoa; phylum Chordata; class Mammalia; order Primates; family Galagidae; genus Galagoides; species Galagoides demidoff. The sequence goes on along the minus strand of CAUYQV010067905.1, from coordinate 27,876 downwards.
ATGCATCCATGATGCTGCTACCATCAATGGATCACTCCTTTTATTGCTGAGTAATATTCTGTCATAAGGAATTTCACATATATATATATATATGTATAAACATATACATATAAAATTTCATATTCATATATAAACATATACAAAAAATTTATAAACATTAATGTATGTATATGTATGTATATGATCACATGCTATTTCATTCTATTTATTCATTCACCTGTAACATGCTTTCTATTTCTTAGGGGGCAAATCATCTGGGTTGTTTCCAGTATTGAACTATCATAAATCAAGCTGATAGGAATATTTGTGTGTAAGTTTTTGAATGCACATGTACTTTTATTCTCTTGTGTAAGCACGTAGGGGTAGAATGGCTGGATTGTATGACATGTGTCTGTTTCACTTTGTAAGAAACCGCCAGCCTGCTTCTTAAAGTGCTTACACCATTCCACATCCTCACCCGTAGCATGTATGAGTTCTACTTGCTCAGCATTTGTGCCAGCACTTCACAATGCCAGCCATTCTGTATTTGAGCCACTCATAGTATCTTAGCATATTTTAATTTGCATTTTCCTGGTGGCTGATGATATCTAACATCTTTTCCTATTTATGCATATTTATCTCATATTTATGTATCCAGTTCTCTATCTTTTTTATCCCTAATCTGCCTGGGTAAATGTTTCTCAATTATGTTAATTTTCTTACAAAACCAGCTTTGGTTACACTGGTTACCTCCATTGTTTTTCTGGGTTTTCTCCTTTTAAATTTTCCTTAATTTCTGTTTTGATCTTTATTTTCTTTTATTTACTTAATGTAAGGTTAATTCCATCTTTTTTTTTTTTCTTTGAGACAGAGTCTCACTTTGTGAACCCTTGGTAGAGTGCTGTGGTGTCACAGCTCACAGCAACCTGAAACTCCTGGGCTCAAGTGATTCTCTGGTGTCAGCCTCGCAAGTAGCTGGGACTACAGGCACCAGCCACAATTCCCAGCTAGAGATGGTGTCTCGCTCTTGCTCAGTCTTGAACTTCTGAGCTCAAGCAATCCATCCATCTCAGTCTCCCAAAGTGCTAGGATTATAGGCATGAGCCACCATGCCTTGCTCTAGTTTCTTTTTTTTTTTTTTTTTGGCCGGGGCTGGGTTTGAACCCACCACCTCCAGCATATGGGGCAGGCACCCTACTCCTTTGAGCCACAGGTGCCACCCAGCTCTAGTTTCTTAAAATAAATATTGAGGATATTGATTTGAGATCTTTCTTTTATTTCACTTCTGGCATTTAGTGCTATTAATTTTTCTAGTGGTATTGCTTTAGTGTCATCCAATTAATTTTTATATGTATTTTAATTTTTATTTATTTCAAAATGCTTTATGATTATTGCTTTCATTTCTTTTTTGATTCACAAGTAAGTTAACAGTCTAATATTAGTTTCAAAATATTTGGGGTATTTTCTGAAGTGCTTTCTGTTACTGATTTTTAACTTAATTACTGAGGTTATGACACATATTTTGTATGACCTTATTCCACTTAAATTTATCAAGACATCCTTGGTCCAGAATAGTATATATCTTGGTAAATGCCCCATATGTGCTTTAAAAAAATGTGTCTTGTGTTGTTAGTCTGCGGAGTGTTCTATAAATGTTAATTAAGATGTTTGTGTTCAAATATTTTATATACTTAATGTTTTCATTTGGTTTTTGTTCTATAATTTATGGAGGTAAGAATATCAAAATTGTGGATTTATACATATTTTTCCAAGTATGTCAGTTTTCTCCTTATATACTTTAAAGTTCTTGTAGTAGTAGAGGTATAAATGTTTAGAACTGCATGTCTTTCTTAATGAATAGACCCAATTTATCATTATGAAATGATCTTCTTTACTTCTGGTAATATTTTTTTGCTCTGAAATCTATTTTTTATATTAATATAGCCATGGATGCTTTCTTTTGTGGGTTTTAACATGACATTTACTTTTCCTTTCTATGTGCATCCATCAGATACATACTTTAAGGAAGTCTCTTGTAGGCAACTTATAGTTGAGTCTTGCTCCCTCCCCCAGAAATCTAATAATCTCTGTGTTTTAATTGTGATATTTAGACCATTTGTATTTAATGTGATTATTATTTGATTTAAATCTATCACCTAATCTTTTGTTTTCTGATTTCTTTGTTTTTCTTTCCTCTTTTTCTGCCTTATTTTTGGATTACCTGAGAATTTTTCATTTTTTTTAATATCCTTTATAGTACTATCAGCTCTCTTTGTTGTTATTTTGGTGGGGTTTTCGGTGGTTATAGAATACAACTTTAACTTATCACAGTCTACCTTCAAGTAGTACCAGACCACTACTTCATGTATAATGTATGAATCTATTGCAATACTATACTTATATTGTTCCCCTTCTGCCTTTTGCACTATTGTTATCATACATTTTACTTTTACATATGTTACACATTTCACGTTATAATATTATTATGTGCAAATCATTATCTTTGAAAGAGATTTCAAAAATAAGAGAATAACATGCATAGCTACCATTCCAGTATTCTTAATTCCCTTACATAGATTCCTATTTTCTTCTGACAATTTTTCTTCTGATTGAAGGACTTCATTTTAAAATTTCTTATAGTGTGGTCCTCCTGGTAATGATTTATTTCAGACTGTATTTCTAAGAAAATCTTATTTAACTTTTGTTTTTGAAGTTATTTTCTCTGGGTATAGAATTGTAGATTGTTTCTCATCTTTCAGGACTCATTGTCCCTCATTGCCTGATATTAAGAGTCACAGAGATTATAGTTTTATAAATTTTGCTTGTTTTATTGTTGTGGTTTTAGGTAGAAAGCCTAATCCTATCTCTGTTATTTCATCTTGATTAGAATTGGAAATCCATGTACAATGATTTTGCTAAACGTTATTTCTTGATTTTTGATCTGGAAACATTTGATGAGTAGATAGAATGTGTTTTTCCTAGAGTTGAATCTCTAATAATATTGGTATTTATTACTGCAATGCCATTTGCAGCACCGTAATTGGATTTCAATGATCCATTCAGTGAAATTGACATCTATACATGTAGCAGATGCTTGGGGTAACTGTGGCCTGGACATATAAATGGGAAACTTACAAAAGGTGGAGAGAGTTAGGATAGGTGACTGACAGGAGACATTAGAGGATCTGGGTTTCTTTTATACTGCCTCTCTTTGATCTGCTGAAACACTGGGTCTGGAATGATTTTCTGCCAGTTAAGTATCAGATGATTCAAACAGCTTCCCGGGAGGAATATAAAGAAGATTAGAATTAAATGGGAAAGCCAATTCAAGTCTGTAAAATCTTCATGGACATGAAAAGAGTTATTGGCGTTGTCCACCAGATTCCTGAATTGTAGAATTGGTCTGCATTCTATCTGCCTTTCTAATATAAATACTGTAAGAGAAAAGGCTAGAAAAAAAATAGGATGAGGTTTACTTTTATATTTCTGTTAGTACAGAGTTTAACCTTTCTTGAATAAATGAATGAGTAAAAATATGGCTGGCAGGGTGGATACGATAACATAGATCAAAATGTAACCTCGTCTGACAGTGTCCAGTGAAAGTAGAGGGAATTGATATATGCTGGATTCTGATCTGGCTTCCCACGGATGTGACCTGATGAGATAGTTCTGATCTAAAAAAGACAATATGAGTCTGTGTATACTTCGTGACCCATCAAAAAGTCTTTGTGGCCAATTCATGTCAATGGAAGGCTAACGTGACCTGTGCATACTGTCAGTTCCAGGGACTGGGTTTAGCTACACAGTTGAAAGTTTAGGAAATACAAGTATCTCTCTTGGGAAGGTGATAAAACCACACATCTTACTTTCTTGGCTTAAAATAGGCAACATTACCCAGTAGCTTAATTGCTAAGCACAAAGGCATGCCTACTCCTTTAGCTGGCACTTTCAGCCCTCCATCCTGGTGCTTAGGAGGTAAAGAATGTGTCCCTGTCACATGAAGCTGACAACAAAAGGACATTTCATATACGTGCAGCTAATTTCAGTTCAGTGCAGATTGAGTCTCAGTATCTTTGGATTCTTTTCCATAGTTCATTAATCTGTAATCTTTTATGGCCCTTATCAAAAATATCTTCTCTGAGGTTTTCTAAGTAGAACAAATCCATAAATTAAACACAATGGAATTTTGCTATTGCTTTCTCTACCCATATCCCGTGCAGATGTGAATCCGCACACCTCCATTGGCTTAAAAAAGGATCGAGATATACAGTATCTAAGCTAGTGAAAAACATTTTCCTGGGAACATTTTTAGTCAATATCATAGAGAAACATTGGGACTAGTGAACTGTGGTCCATCCAGTGCAATCAGTTAAAGCCTCTCTCCTCTCATCAGCATCCCTGTTTCTAAATACAACCTATGAGCCCACAAAAAGGGAAAAGAGTTTCTATGCAAATTAATTATATAAACACAAGCCTCAGGAGAATGATTAAACTACTTAAGAGAAAAACAACTCTTTTCAAGCTTTGCAGAAGTACCTTCTTTGAAAACAAAAAAGTCATGCTTATCAGAAATGTCTTATCTATACTCAAGCAGGTCCCCGTGTAGATCTTTGTTAGGCAATATTTTATTGACCTAATTTTAATTCCTCTATGCCATTGGGAGACACAAATTCAACTTCTTTTGAATTATTCTATAATACGTAGTCCCAGAATAAGTATTTTATTGAGTTGGTTTTGACATGATAGCCTCAAATTTTATGGAGAGATGTTGTACAAAATAGCCGTCATACTTACTGTTAGGGTTTTGTTAAGAACAGCACCTACTCATTTCTCATTGTCGTGGAGAGGCTAAATTTATTTTTGAATTAATTGATGAAAAAAATTTAGTTCTCCTAAGAGATTTACATTAAACCTCCTTAAGGAAAGTGAGAGGTATGTACCCAGCATGTGTGCTCTTTTGTTCTGGTCATAAGTAACCCAAGAGCTAATTTCACAGTTAAATCATATATTTAAACAGTCTCTCGAGGTGAGGCTTACACACACTAAGGTTTGAGAAAGCACTGCTCTGAAGTATTTTAACTTTTCTTCACTCTTCTTAGGGGAAGAACTTTGGCAATTCAAGTCCAATGTGTGTATGCTTCTTCTGACTCTACCTGTCATGGTCTGAATGTTTACATACCTTCAAGGTCCATATGGAGAAGCCTTAATCCTCAGGTGGCTATAATTAGAGACAAGCCTTCTAAGGAAGTAATGAAGACTAGATGAGTTCATAAGGGTGGGTCCCTGATCCTACAGGATTCGTTCCTTATAAGAGACAACAGAAGGCTTCATGTCTTTGCCCTGGAATTTGTGGGACTGCACAGTGAGATGTGGCCACCCACAATCAAGAGAAGAGAAGAACTCAGGATGAAATCTACCTTTTCGGCACCTTGATTTTGGACTTCCTAGCCTCCAGAGCCATGAGAAATAACTTCTTATTCCATTTTAAATTACCCAGCCTTTGGTATTTTGTTAAGGCAGCCCATTCAGAGAAATATACTATAGTACCTTAACCCCCCTCCATACTAGACAGTAGCAAGCCATGTATTAGACTATGAGGGTTTCATTTTTAGTTTAGTAATTGCCTATTATATTTAACCTTAAATCCACTTTCCCACCTCATTCGCTTTAGTGATTTGCAACATATCTGATATAGAAGATAACTTTAATGAACTTTGTTTCTTTCTAGCATATAAATTCTTCAGGGTTGGGAGAGAGCTTAATGATTATCTAGTAAACCACCTCCTTTTATGGATGAGAAAACTCAAAGGAGGGGAGGGGAGGGGGGAGGATAGATGGAGGGAAAGTAAATGGTGGGATCACATCTACAGTGCATTTTACAAGGGTACATGTTAAATTTATTAAGGGCAGAATATAAATGTCTTAACACAATAATTAAGAAAATGCATTGAAGGCTACGTTAACCAGTTTGATGAAAATATTTCAAATGGTATATAAAACCAGCACATTGTACCCCATGATTGCATTAATGTACACAGCTATGATTTAATAAAAAATAAAGAAAGAAAGAAAAGGAAAGCAAGAAAAAAACAAAAAAAATTAAAAAGGGGGTCGCGGCCCACAGGTTGAGAACTGCTGATCTAGGGTATAAAGCTGGAATAATAAAATCATCTATCAGTTAAAAAAAATGAGCTAATTGGACATAGGACCAAGATCAAAGCCTACATGCCTGGACATTCGGTCCTGGATTGTTCCTTATTGCCAGCACATGGCACCAGCTCCAGGTTGCTGATGAACTGCAAGCCAGCTGGTTGGAATACATCTTCTGTGAGAAGCCAGCCGCAGAATAATTGCACTGTGGTTTATGTTTTAAAAAGACATGGGAAATTAGATAGACCTAAGTTCAAATTTGGACTTTGCAAATTTAGCAGTCCCATAATAGCAGTGTGACCAGAGCAGGAGCTGAACTTTTATGAAGCTCAGTTTCTTGTCTATAATAGGGAGGCAGTAATCCCCGCACCATGAGCTGCATGTGTCAGCCCGTCTCCTTTCTTTGCCATCAGTGCAGCTTTGAAACTGCTGCATGACTGGCCTTGGATGAAATAGAAGGACGGAGAATCCAAGATGGACCTGCCAGTGACTGAAGCAGAATGGGCTGGGCAGTAGGGAAGGAGGGAATTGAAAGTCAGAGTGGGAGGCCTCTGAACGAGATGAACTTACACAATGTGTCTTAAGGTCAGGTGTTTACATGGAAAAAGAACAAGGGCAGGAAACAGAATTTCTCTCTAGTGATGGGGCTCTGGCTGTGATTTATGAGGGAGATGGGATTGAAGGTTATTTGATAAGCTAGCTGACTGCATGGTGCCTTGGACCACAGAATAGAAGATTTCATAAAATCATGTGATCCATACAGCGAGACAGATTTTAAAAGTAAAGTACAAGAGTCACGTGCCTTTTTATTAATTCACAAAAATTTCAAGTCATGTGCAAAATTTAAGATTCTCAGATTTTGTTTGGAGCAAATAAATCTATTATCTTCAGGGGAGTCACAGTGACCCAGGACAGAATGTAACTCTTGCTAAACCCCAGTTTGTTTGCTAGAATGATTTTCTAATTTTTTAGTTCAGATTTTAATGAGACTACTAAATGTATATGTTTAAAAAATCAAAGCATTCAAAAGTTCAAAAAGTGTTTACCAAAAAGGAAACAGACTTCCCATTCTTTTTCCTTTCCAAGATGGAGTCTCACCTTGTCACCCAGGCTGGAGTGCAATAGTGTCATCATAGCTCATAGCAACCTCACACTCCTGGGTTCAAGCGATCCTCCTGCCTCAGCCTCCCAAGTAGCTGGGACTACAGGCACCCACCACATTTGTCTAATTTTTTTCTATTTTTAGTGGAGATGGGGTCTTGCCGTTTGTCAGGCTGGTCTCAAACTGTTGAGCTCAAGTGAATCTCCTGGGTTCAGCCTCTGGAATGCTGGGATTACAGGCATGAACCACCATCCCCAGCCCAGGCTTCCCATTTGGTCATTCTTAACCACAGAGGTTACAAATTGTAACTCCTCCTTTTTTGTTTCTCTTCCAGATATATATACCTACACTAATCATAAAGATTATTTGCTGACTCACTACTAAAGAAGAAGAAAATGTCAGCGCTTCTCTCTCTTACATCTTCTCTCCAGGGTCTCTGCATTTGCTCAAGCAGAACACAACAGCAAAAGGACACTCCCTAGAGTAACATCAGGCTGTGTTCCTGCAACTCCTTCAGTCCTTTTTCATTTAATATTTTGTAGTTGTTTTTATAGTTACGCTTATAATTTTAAATAATATTGCTGAACTTCTGTTTCTTCTAGCATCCATTTCAGCAGGTATGCTAACACGCTACCATCAAAGTCAAGCCTTTTCAGCAATCACGTCCTTTTCTCTCCTCCCTCTTCATCTCTCTCTTACTCTCTAAACTCTCTGAGCCATAACGTCACTTTTACAACAATCCATCTCAAAAACACAAACATGGTGCCTCATAAGCAACGTAAGGACTTCTTTACTTGTTCTCTAGGTTAATTCCAAACCTTGAAATTCAAAACAAACAACAAAAAGACAAAAAAACAAAAAATAACTGTGTAATTCATCATAACTGTGTACATTTTTTGGTCTACGGAGCCAGGGAGTATTTAGGATTACGTTTCATTCTTGAGGGTAATGCCTCTTGGGAAGTTTCCCTAGCTAGCATCCAGGTTGAACTGACTTCTCTATTCATGGTTGAGAAACAGGCCTCTTACATTTTGCTTTGTGTTTGGACCCTTGTTTTGAATTTTCTCTCATTTAGATTTATTTCCTTCCTTCCTTCCTTCCTTCCTTTCTTCCTTCCTGCCTGCCTACCTGCCTTCCTTCCTCCCTCCCTTTCCTTTCCTTTTTGATAAAAATAATAGTATATCTTTACCATATAATCAGAATTATTCCCTCTGGCAAAGATTCCACTTATTAGGGAACATCAAGGTTTTTTTGTTTTTTTTTTTTTTAACTAGAAACAAGCTTCTTGATGTCTCGCACAATCTCCCTTGGCCTGCTGCCTGGCTTCCATGCTGGACCTTCTCCTGTTTCTACTCTGCAAGGATGAGCACAGAGGGGAAATCTGTGTGGAGAGCACATGCAGGTTCAGTTAAGTTCTCTGTTCCAGCTCTTTTCACTGCAAAGCCCTATTTTCCCAGACCCTCAGTCCAGGGTTTGCCCTGCACTTTTCTCAGGAGATCTACTTCTACAGCACTGTTCCTTCCTGAACAGATTCCAGGGTGGGGCTTTTTTTTGTTTTATTCATCCATGGAGCTTTACCTGATTTCCATCTTCTTGCAATGTATCAAGAACTCCCACGTCCACACCACTTCTCTCAATTTGAGTGGACATTCTTTCAATTTTATTGGGTTTTTCTGAGGCTTCCTGGGAAGAGTTGGTGATGCCTCCCTAATAGAGAGAGTGAAGCCAGTGACAGGTGTTATATATAGGTGAATGAGCTTGGCAGGTGAGGAGATGACTGAGTCCTACTCTTTTCATTGAAGGGACTCTTCTTGCTGAATCTGTCTTGTCCTCGGCCCTCCTTTGGCTGATGCCGTAGTCACTTTAGTAGTATAGCAGATGGAACATGAAATGAGCAAAGGTTAGGGAATGCCTCCTGTCCTGATTGTTATTATTTGTTCTATCTTCATTGTTAACATTCTACTGACAGTGGAAAACGAGTGATTAGTAAGAATCATGCCTGTCTCTGCCTGGAGGATATACAGCTTCATTTGTATTAATGAAGTCGCTCAAATACACTTTAAAAGTGGGCAGATCTATTGCCTTATGTACCAATGAGTAGAGCGTGAGTTTATAAACTTTTTCTCAGAATAATATTATTCCTTTTTATTATAAAAAATAAAATACTAAATGTAAATGAGTATAAGAAGTGTCGTTTGTATAAGGTGAAGGAGAAAGGAAGGGGGCAAGGCGGCCAGGACCACCTTGCTGTCCAGATTCCTGAGACTCAAAATGGAGATTCTTCCATGGAGGGACCAAGAGAACTGTGAAGAAAGGATACATAGTGAGAAATACAAAGGGGTGGTTTGTGAGTTTCCATGCATGGGCAGGTTAGAGGACTACCAAGGCATCAATGTAGAGTAGTGAGCTCAAGCTCCTTGAGTCTCTGATTGGGGTTTCTTCTGTTGTACTCCCCTGCTTCTACTGCATCTGGTTTTCTATGTTGAGCACCATGGCATACCAAAAAAACACAGCAGAGCCTCTGTAAGTGACCACCCAGAGGACTGTAATAAACTAGTCAACATATGGAGGTGGTCAACATAAGGAACTAGGCCTGCTGTACTGAAACGTACATGAGGTGCGTGTCAGGTCTATGAAAATTAGGTCAACTTAAGGAGGTGGACAATGTAGGGCGGTGGTCAATGTGGAGGTTCTCTTTTATATATGTACTATACACATAGTCTCTGTTGCTGGTTCCTAACAAAGAGCTCCTAAAACTCTTACAATTTCCTGACTACTTGGGCTGATAGCTGCATCTTACACAGAGTTCCTAAATCAAATTTCCTGGATAATGAGAGCATCATTTGTTCTAATGATGCAACTGTTGGCTGGTTTCTGGATAGCTTCAGGATGGGAGCTTGTCAGTAGAAAGGCCAAGCCATATTAGAATCTGGGAACTTTCCCCTCCATCTTTAACCTCCAGGGAGGGGAGGGAGGCTGGAAAGCGAGTTAATAATCCATCAAACCTATGTGACACAGCCACCATAAAGACCCTAAGCCATGGGATTTGGAGAGCTTTCCAGTGGATAAATGCACCCACATGTGTGGAGGGTCGTGTACACTAACTCCATGGGGACAGAAACTCCTGGGCTCAAAACCCTCCAGACCTCACCTCTTATGAGTGTTCATTTATATCCTTTAAAATATCTTTTATAATAAATCATAAAATGTAACGAACCCAGGTGAACACCCAATTGATGTCCATAGACAATGGGGACATTTCAGGATGTGAAAAACCCACACTTTGATGTCAGAAGTGTTGTATGTTAAGAAACTGTTTTTCTTTTAAGCACATAAAGATAAACATCTTATCATGAGTAGAATCTAGGCTGTAGACTCTGGAGTTAGGGTTCATTTTTCATTTGGGGCAACTTGCATACATTCTTCATGTTTTTTATCTGTGAAACGGGATGAATATTAAATGATGAGGGATGAGAGAAAAGGGTCACCATTAAGAAATGGCAATGAACACTTAAGTTTTTTGTCATACTGGGGAAAAAAATTAAAATAGGAACAATCATGGATTATATCCTAAGATACTATGGTTTGAATCTGTCCTCTCCAAAATTTAGGTATTTCCAGTGTGATGGTACTGAGAAGTGGGACCTTTAAAAGGGGATTAGGCCCTGAGGGCACCTCCCTTGTGAATGGGATGAAGGCCCTTAGAAAGGAGATTTCATACCACATTTGGCTAGCTTGTTCTTCTGCCCTTCTGCCACTTAAGGACACAGCAAGAATGTCCGCACCAGACATCAGAATGTGGGGCCTTGATCTTGGACTTCCCAGCCTCTAGAACTTGGAAAAAGAAATTTCTATTCCCTATAAATTACCCCGTATGTGGTATTCTGTTATGGAAGTGCAAAATGAACTAAGACATAAGGGGGAGGAGCCACTCACAAAAAGAGTACACATCTCAATTTTAAGGTTTCCTAGAATGACGTTGCTCATCACCTCTGTTCTACATTTCTCTTCCAGGAATGGCCAATGGCTGAGGCTGAACTGACTTGGGCTGAACTTGATCCAAAGTTGCTCTCTAGAGACCACTCTAGATTAGCTTAGGAAGTTCTTTTTGTATTTATTCCTACAGAACAACAGACTACATGTTTTGACCTCTTAGTAGCTCTCCCTCACATGGCTGGGAGTAGCATGAGGGAAGTGAGGTATCTGGGAGCAAAACCTAAGGAGGCATTCACTCTTGGGGGTGTACCCTAGTCTGGGGCCAGGGTTCCCCATCTAAATCTAACATACTCAAATCTCTTTCCTCTTCAGCAACTTTTTAAAAAATTTATTCTTGTTCCTTGTTCCAAATTCCTCTTCTCTTACTCAAGGATTTTGCACAGAGATATGCCTACATTTCTGGAGCTCCTTCTATTTTTTTATTTGACTCTATTAAGAAATTTAGACAAATTTTAGCTTCCACACTGACTAACTGTGATAATTTGGGTAAAGGTATTTAGCTCTTCTGTGCCTTGGTTTTCTTATCTGGAAAGTGAGGTAGAGAGCATCTCACAGGGCTGTGATGAGACTTATGCAAATTAATGCATGTGAAGCCCTTGAAACAGTGCCTGATGCTTGTACTGGACAATGTTGACCTCCTTGCTTAGAATCTAATCTCTCTTTTTAGAGCTGAGGTTTCAACTTTGACTCTTAAGATTTCTGGGTGACTCTCTATAAAGTCACAGAGAGTTACAGGTCAGAGCAGGAAGGAGATGACATTTGTTGTCCACATACTATGTGACAGCTTGCCTAGTAGAGGCCTTGCCTATCCAAATTTATTTCCTTTTTACATTTGAGAGGTAAGTGCTACTGCAGCTGTCCTCCTGATGAGGAGCTCAGGTTTTGAGAAATGAAGCAAACCCTCCAGACTTCATTTTAAAGAATGGGGAGGGGGGAAGAATGGAAAGAACAAATAGGCAAGGTTACAGTCCCTGCCCACATATTTGGTATTGCAGGCTAGACAGATTTCTTGGGTCACATTTTGGAAAATGGATCTATTAAAAGAAAGTGGAGAATAGGGAGGCCACTTGGTAGAATGTGGGGCGATATGCCCCACTTTTGACATTAACATATTAAGTACCATCTGAGTTGTATTTAACTTTTGCTAGTTTTGAGCTCAAAATTTCACAAGGCATATGTAACTCACACATTGATTGCACATTGGCTGCCACACAATTTTCCCCCTTGGAGTCACTGTGTTTTATTAGGTCAATGTACATTCCTGTACATTCCCTCTTAAATATTTCTACCATCCAGGATGAGGGTTCTGTCTTCCCCACAGGACTTTGGCAAGCTCTCCAACATAAGTGAAGATCAGATGTTTGTATATGCACAACTCGTGTGTGTGTGTGTGTGTGTGTGTGTGTGTGTGTGTGAGAGAGAGAGAGAGAGAGAGAGGTGAGTCATTAAAAGAGTGGTGCGGCTAAGTAAAGGATCTCATTAAGTGTGCTATTTTTATTCCTCAAATGTCTGCCTTCCTCTCCCCCCTTGAGGTTCCTACTGAAATCTGACAATCAGGGTTGAACTTCACTGTCAGCTTCCATTAGGCAAATCAAGCAGGAAAAAAGAGAGTGTGAGTCTAGTCTTGGCAGGGAGCTGATTCAGCAGTGATAATCCACTTGCTCTGGAGAGGGGTGGCTACCAAAGGGTTTAATTAGTCAGCCCAGGCACTGTCTCCACCCCCCAGGGCCCTCCCTTCCCTTTCCTCCAGTGGCCCCTGAGATGCCTTTCTCTACCTCCCCTGCCTATAAGTTCTGGGATGTCAAAGGAACAACATGGACCCAAGGCCATGTCCTGGCAGGCACAAGGCTGACTCTGTCAAGGGCATTTCCTCTGAAGTGGGCTGCTCCACTTGCCTTGGCCTTCTCCTTCTCTCTGCCCATCTACAGTGAGCAAGACTCAACCCCTCCTGGGAAAATAAGGCGGCAGTGGAGTAGAAGCCACAGTGATTTCTCTCCCAGAGGACCAACAAGCACCCCACTCCCCTCCCTGACCCAGTCCCCCTCTTGCCTCCTTGCTCAGCCATGCATTCATTCCTTCACAAAGTCACCAATCAGAAAGATATGAAGCATTCTGGCTGGGGGTGGGGAAGATTCAGAGATGTGCCCCCCTCCCACCATAAGTGCAAGATCTAGAAGGAGATGATGAATGTAAGGAGAGAGGAATGTGGCACAGGTACTTGTGATCTAGAAAAATTAACTGGGGCAGATGCACCCCAGACAGCCAAAGTAAGCTGGAAGATGAAACTGCAATAAGGTTGAGAGCGCTGGGAGCTCTGGGAGTTGGAGGGAGGATGACCCACTTCTAAACACACACACACATACACCCCAAGTATCCTTGGAGTGGGTTTTAAAGGTTGAGGAAGACATAATCATACAGAGAGGGGACGTTTCTGATCTCCCAGCCTCTCCCACAACACCCACCTTCTGGTATCATCAGCTTATGCTCTGCCTTGGAGGTCCCTGAAATTCTCCAGCTATAGCAGGTCCTGCAGAGCTCTGCCCCACCTCCCAGCCTTGACCATTCCTGCTCCAGGGGTCACACTGTCGCTGCCCTGGTGCCCCTTCCCCTCACCCCACCCTCGCCAATGCATGGTCATGTAGGGAATGCCACCACGAAGGACAGGGATGCATCCACAGGCTTCTCACAGCTCCTTCAGCCTTGCACACAGGGTGGGCATGGTCCTCTTGCTAACTGTGCTATCTTTGAAGCTTCTGCAATGCATGGCTCTGCTCACCCAGTTCTTCACATCACCCACCCTGAGTTTCCTGGTGTCTTCCAATCACTCTCTTTAGGATCTTTGTCAATTCCCTTCAATTGAGGTTCTAAGATGCTAAATATGACACCAACCTGAAAAGAGAATCCTCCTTGCTGATAACCAACCACCCTCCCAGGTAAAGATACCAGAAACTCACAACTGGTATCTTTATTACATTGTCTAGGGCAGATTGGGGCAGGTACTCTGCTGCCCCATTGGCTCAGCCATCTCAGTCTTGGATGATTAAAGTCCCAGGACCCCTACCTACACAGCTTATACAATCTCCAGGCAGATATTGCCTCTGGCAGATTGTCACTTTGCCAGACCCTACCAGGTCTCACAATATGCCCTACTCAAGCTCTAGCTCAGAATTTACTCAAATCTAACTCAGCTGGGAGGTGACCAGGATTCATGAGGCACCTAGCTAGTGACTGGACCCTCTCATTGCTCATGTGCATTCTGTAACACACACACCACACACGTATATACACACACACAAACAACACAACATGGCTGCTGCTTCTTCCTCGTGGTTCAACTTTTGAAAGGCAACAATCATTCTTTCTAGTTTGAGCTCATCAATTCCAAGCTACACATTTCAATTTCTGGAGGGTGACAGCGTGTGCAAACACACATAGGTGGGAAGGTGAAGACCTGCTGCCTCCAGAATCCTCCACCAGGTCTCTTCCCTCCCACACCACACTGCTTCTGATTTGTCTGGGAACCAATTTCTTTCTCCAAACAACTAGAAATACTGTTCTTGCTCTGAAGCTCTACTCATATATTCTTGATCATTAAATGAGGTAAGACGTGTTAAGTGTTTGAAACTGCAAAGCTCTTCCACACTTGAGGCGTCAGTGCTATTATGAAAAACTCAACACCTTTTGGGGTAGTATGAGTCAGAGTTCCTATATGTACAAGGCATTGGCTCATGTGATTATGGAGGCTGAGAAGTCCTATCATCTGTCAGGTGAAGCTGGAGACCAGGAAAGCCCATGGTGTAGCTTGAAGATCTGAGAACCAGGAGCACAGAGGACAGGGGACAGTCCATCCTTACCTCCCTCCATAGTCAGGCAGAAAGTGAATCCAACATTCCTCTGCCTTTTTCTTCTGTTTAGTCCTCCAATGGATCAGAGGAGGCCCACCAACATGGGGGAGGGCCACCTGCTTTACCCACCCACCCCTTCAAATGCTATTCTGTCCTGGAAACATACTCACAGACACACCCAGAAAGAGTGTCTACCCAGCTGTCTGGCCACTCTGTGACCCAGTCAAATTAATACATAAAATTAACCATCACAGGGGTGTCAGCAGGAAACACTTAAACTCCATAAAATAATTTAAAGAGGTTTATTCTGAGCCAAATGTGTGTGCCAAGCCCAGAACACATGTCCTCAAGAGATCCTGAGAAGATGTGCCCACAGTAGTTTGGTTTTATACATCCCTGGAGGCAGGAATTATAAGTAAACCCCTAAGTCCCTATGTGGAAGGAATATATTGGTTTGGCCCACAAAGACAGGACATTTTGAAGGGGGTGCTATTTACAGGTTACAGGTGGATTTAAAGATTCTTTGATTTGTGATTGGTTAAAGAAAAGAAGCTTTATCTAAAGGCCTGGAATGTTTTAATTTAAGGATGTCTGTTAATCAGAGACAAACCACAGACACTTATCTAACTCAAGGGATCTGTTAAGTAAATTGATGGCCTGCAGGTGTGGTTCAAGCATTGACCTTTTTAGCCTTAGGCCTGTTAATGATTTAGTATGTCATTGTTAACAAATAATGTATTTTCCCAAGAAGCGTGGAGGACATGGCAAGGTACATCTAACCTCCTGTCTCAGGCAGGCAACTATTCTTTAAAGGTTTCTCTGGGGTCCCCTTGGCCAAGGGGGGGGCGTCCATTCAGTTGGCTGGGGGATGGGGCTTAAGATTTTAGTTTAGTTTACAGGGGTGAAAATAGTTATTCCAGAGAATACTATTTCAGGAAAGCTAGATAGTGGCTTCTAAAGGATTGTGCTTCTAAATTAACATAGGAACTAACAATGCCAAGGAGAGAGCACAGTCCTGGGTGCAATTCCAACTGTGCTACTAGTTAGCAGTTAGCCTCAGTTTCCCTGACTGTAAAATAGAGAATCATCTCACAATTGCTCATGAGTCGCTTCAAGAAAAGATAAAATGTGAACTTATCTGACACAGAGCCGATGAGGACCAGCAGGACCAGGCTTCATTGGAGACTGTGCTCATATCTCAGCAACCCAGTCAGGGAGGGGAGGGAGGCGGGAAAGAACAAAAGCCCCAATAGAGCCCTGCTTATATTCTGAGACTCATCGAAGAACTTAGGGCACTAATCAGACAAGCCATGATCTGTCTGGCCTTTCATCTCACATATAAGTCTTCAAAACGGGAGTATCTTTATCATGTGTAGGTCCTCAGAAGTATTGCATAAATTCAGCATTTGTGGGCAGGTACGGTAATCACAATGAGGGTCCCTCGGAGGAAGATGCCTTCGCAACACAGACAATACCGAGTAGGTGGCTGAAGTGGGTCACGGGTCTGCACCAGCTGCCTCAGCTGCCAGAGCATGTGCAGGGCGGGACATTTCCATTTTCTTTCCCTGCATGAATCCAGATTTTGGCTGCCGGGGGTATGTGTGCAGGGGGTATGTATGCAGGGGGAGAGAGGGGTGGGATGGGCCTCCACACCGCAGCGCATGCTAGCCAGAGCTGGAGACGTATTCCCTCTGCCATCCCATCATCCGCTCTGGCTACACAAAATGAGTGTGAATTACGGGGACCCGCTGAGCCTTTGATTTCCCTCAGCTGCCATCCCAGCAGCCACTTTCCTGGAAATTAAGTGCATGTTTCATCTGCTTGCGGCGGGCGTAAACGGAACAAGTTTGCCTGTCACTCTGTCACCAGTCTTCCGTTTGGGCTTCCCTCCTACCCAATCCCAGGGTAGCCCTTTCAAAGGGCACCCACACATTTCTTTTTCTGGAGGCTGGCTGGGATCCAGACCCTTCTAATTGGAGACATTGCTTCTTTCACAAGGTGGGGAGGAGGTGGGAGAAAGCAGTTAGGGGAATGTTGATTCTACCTGCCAGGTATTTACCCTCCTTCTCCTTTTCTCCCCTCCTTCCTTCTCTTTCCCCCTTCCCCATTCATTTCTTCTCTCCCTCCCTCCCATACATTTTTATTTGCTAGGAAGTTGACAACAGCAAAGACTACTTATTTTTCTCTACCGACAAGGTGATCTTTCTCTTCTTTGACTTCCGTGTGCATACAGATCGCTGGGGACCTTGCTAAAGTGCAGGTTCTGATTTAGCAGGTCTGGCATCTGACCCGAGGTTCTCTGTTCCCATGAGCACTCTCAAGCTGCTGCTGCTGCTGCCATGCCATTAACCACATCTGGAGGGACAGGAGTCCAGCCACCACCGTGTCATGTGTTTCCCCAGCTCAAAAACCCCAGCTGGCTCTCTGTTGATTACAGAATAAAGTCTAGACTGTTTAGAAATCCTGCAAAGCTTTTCGGCTTCTGACTATTTACTCATTCAGATAATCAGGAACTGCTTATTTAGTGCCTTCTGGGAGCTGGAGCCCTGACACTTCTTTCGAACCTCACCTCTTACCACTTCCAACCTTGGGCATAAATAATCTCCATTAAACTAATGTGGGAGGTAGATAGGTTGACTTCTCAATGGGGTGCCCTGCCTCAATCCAGGGGTATCCAGGAGAAATCCTGCAGACCCACCGTCCCTGGAGGCTCATCAAGACCCCAGAAGATGAAAAGAGGCTCCAGGAGGTGCCCAGACAAGACGAACTATCTCTGTGCACCCAGAGTCAACAAGTGGGGCAGGACTGAAGCACAGCTGAATCCTTTCAACTCCTGAGCTGCAGTTAGATAAGGGAAGCTGGCTTACTTCCCCTGCAAGGATAGAACTGGTTTTCCCTCTCCATCTTCTAAATAGGCTATCAGCTGTTTGCTAGCAACCCCCTACCTTTTTGCCCAGCCTCTCTTTCTATCCAGTCTTCCTGGGGACTTGAGATTGTTTTTAACCCTATATTTGGCATTTTGCATTTGTGCTTTTGTTAAAATTCAATAAAAACCTTCCGAAGAAGCCCAAGGATTGAGCAGCACCTGAGGCTCAAAGGAGTAGGGCACCAGCCCCATGTACTGGAGGTGGTGGGTTCAAACCTGGCCCCCGGCCAAAAATTGCAAAAAACAAACAAACAAACAAAAAAAGCCTGAGGATTGCTGCATGGTCCCAGGCTGCCTCTCGGGGTGAGAGGATGCAGCCTTCTCCAGGCACTCTCAGACTCTATGCCTTGAGCTTATACAGAGAGAGTATCCTGATTACCCCAGTATCCTTTTCCCTATCTGTTCTCAACCAGGTCAGGGTCTGTGCACTGGCCCCAATAAACTCAGACTTTCCTAAAAGCAGAAATAGTTTAAAAGAAACATTTTCCCCACTTGGTACAGGGCTAGGAACGTAGATGCTCAGTAAGTATTTGATACATGAATGAATAAACTGTATAGAAGAATAAGCATCCACCCCTTTCTTTGTTTTCTTCCTAGGGAAGTCCACATACCTAATTTCAAGAAGGCTTAGAGAGGACTGACATGTAGAGATGGCTCTCAATGTTAATTTTATACTATAAGTGTTTCTTTTCAATAGATTTAGATTTACAGGAAAGTTACAAAGATAGTACGGAGGTCCCATATACTCCAGGCCTAGTTTTTCTCATTAACGTATAGTCATGAGTGATGACAATGATACCTTCTGAGAAATGCACTGTCAGATAATTTCATCATTACGCAAACCTCAGAGAGTGTAAATTACACAAACCTACATGATATAGCCTACCACACCCCTAGGCTATATGGCTCTTCTGTTACAAATCTGTACAGTGTGTTACTTACTGAAAATTACAGGTTGTTGTAATGCAGAGGTAGTATTATTGGTGTATTCAAACAGAAATGGTACAGTAGAAATATAGTATAAATGTAAAAAAAAAAAAAAATGGTGCCTAGGGCACCTACCATGAATGGAGCTTGAAGGATTGGAAGTTGCTCTGGGTGAGTCAGGGGGTAAGTGCTGAGTGAGTGTGAATGCCTAGGGTATCACTGTGCACCACTCAAGACTCTGTGGACATTGTACTTCAGCCACACTAAATTTATAAAATGTAACGTAATTGTGATAGGACATTAATTACAGTAGTTAGGATGTCACTAGGTGTGGGAATTTTTCATCTCTATTATAATCTTATGGAACCACCCTTGGATATTAGTGACTGAAACACATAATCCAGTGAGTGGCCTTATTAAGTTATCATAGCACATTTGTCACAAATAATAATAAATCAGTACGGATGCATTATCATTAACAAAAATTCATACTTTATATTTTCCTAGTTTTTAACTTAACAGTTTTCTGTTGCAGGCTCTTGTTGTAATAATCATTTTTGGTGTCCTGTAATTATTATTTGGCATCTTAAAATCATGGACCAAACTAATAGCAAAAGCTGTTTCCATCCATGCCATCTCTGTGTTTTGCACACACATGGAGATCATAGAACAAACCCTCCAACCATCAGCCCCAAATCTGTATTTTGCTTTCTGTCCAGTAGAGCAAATCCTCACCTAAACCCTTCCAGCCACTAGAGTAATAAAGGGTCTCACCCAGGCTTCCCCCCACTGCACATTCTACCTCCAGACTGGTGATGCTGCTCCCCCGTGTGGCCCAGTGTGTTGCGCCCTGCCCCCTCCTCTCAGGAACTGTAAGTAATAAACTTCTTTCAAGGCAGTTATCTCCACGTCTGTCATCTTACTATACCTGATTAAAACAAATCCCAGGTACATTTCAAAACAATTGGCACAGAGAGTAGGGTTGTTTGGTTGACAGCCTGTGATAACATGCCTCGAAACTGCCGTGGCTTGCTAATTGAATTCATAAAATGACACACACTGCCTAGAAAGGCACGACAGTCGATTGACCTGCCTGTGTTTTAGCCGCCACTGCCTTGGGCTGTGTCTGCTGAATTCGACCTTGATTTCCCACCCTGAGTTATTGCAGGATCCAAAGGGAGAAATCCCAGGACTTCTGCAAGCTTAGGACAGCCACAGTCCAGGGCAACATCCTGAGCTAGCACTCACTATGTGCCTAGTGTGCAGGCAAAGGACCCTGCGCACCTATGGGAGTTGGCTAACTTACAAGGCAAAGGCTTCTCCAAAGGGACTGGACAGAAGCTTCCCTCAAGGTGCCAGGGGTGGTCTGAACAATAGATCCAGCAGCACCTGGAAGGCAAGGGCCACCCTCACAATTGCTGTAGGTGAGGCATTGTGTTCTCTCCTCCCAGAATGTCTGAAGTCAGCACCTTTGCCCACCCCTCTTCTTTAGTGAGGGTGTTTCATACATTTGTAATTCAGTTCAATTTTTTTCATCATGTTCTGCATTCCATCCTGGGATCTCCTAGTCTCCTAAATGATTGTTTGTATTTGCATACATTAGAGTTCACTCTTTGTGTCATAAAATTCTATGGGTTTTAGTAAATGTAAAGTGTCGTGTATTCACCATTACAGCATCATACAGAGTAGTTTCTGACCTAAAAATAAACCCATGCACTTGAGTTTTTCAGCCCTCTGTCCTCCCCCACTTCCCTGACAACCACTGATCTATTTACTAGCTCTCCAGTTTTGTCTTTTCCAGAATGTCACAGAATGTCATATAAATGCAATCACACAGTACCTCTTAGTCTTTCCAGATGGGCGTCTTTCCCTTAGCAATGTACATTTAGGAATCATCCATGTCTTTTCATGGCCTGATGGTTTATTCCTTTCCATTGCTACTTAATATTTTATCATATAGTGTACCACAATCTGCAGAGCTTAGGGCAGCTGCAGGCCAGGGGAACATTCCAAGCTATGGGATATTTATTCACCTATGGAAGGACATCGTGGTTGCCTTCAGTTTTTGGCAATTATGCTCCTATAAACATTCACATACAGGTTTTTGCATGGATTTTTTTGGCAGTTTTTGGCCAGGGCTGGATTTGAACCCTCCACCTCTGGCATATGGGGCCAGCACCATACTCCTTTGAGACACAGGCACAGCCCTTTGCATGGATTTTTTTTTCAAAATTAGTCAGTTACCGAATTTAATTTTAACCAATAGTTAAATATTTAGTGAGGGCAAATGTTTAAACATTTTTCTAAGAGCTTAAATGACCTGTAACTCTGGGCATATAAAGAGAGTCCCAGATGACCCTTCCATTGCATTCTCCCAAGGGCAGAAGCATGAATCTGATAGTTCTCCCAGAAAGGAGAAGTTATTTTGGGAGAACTTGAACTGAATGTCCAGGTGAGCACAGTTGAACTTCTGGTTATTTTGAAAGTAGCTGTTCAGTAAGCAATGTTAGTTACTGAAATCCAAAAATTTCTTTAAACTAAATTATTTCTCTCTATACAAACTGGTTTAGAAACTGGCAGCTGTCATGAATTCATTGCCAAGTAACCTGGCTCCTCTCTACCTACCTGATTTCCTCTGTGGCCAGGCTGGTTGCATCCACATCTTCTGGGCACATGCTCTGGGCTCATCTTCCCTTCTAACCCTGTGTCAACCAGTTATACCAAACCTAAGGGGCTTCTCTCCCCCTGCTAATCTAAGCTGACTAAATTCTTCAAGATTTGGTTCTATTCCACTGTCTTCCATGAAATGATTTTATTTATTTATTTATTTATTTATTTATTTATTCATTACTAGATCATATTTGTGCACATTAATTCTATCATGAGATACAGTGTGTTGTTTCCATATACAATTTGAAATACTTCCATCCAATTGGCCAACATAGCCATCATGTCATTCTCATAATTGTTGTGTTAAGACATTTGTATTTGACATTGAGAAAGATTCACATGTACCCTTATAGGAAAAATCATAGGCATGATCCCCGCAATCGCCCTCCCTTCATCCATCCTCCCCCCTCCCCTCCCCTCCCTCACCCCTTTCCCGATATTCTTGGACTCCATTTGGATTATTGACTTTTATTTTTGATACATCCTTCACTTGAATGACATATCTTAGCCCAGTGGTTCTCAACCTTCCTAATGCTGTGGCCCTTTCATACAGATCCTCATGTTGTGGTGACCTCCATCTATAAAATTATTTTTGTTATGGTTTGGGGTCACCACAACATGAGGAACTGTATGAAAGGGTCATGGCATTAAGGAGGTTGAGAACCACTGGCTTAGCCCTTGTGTGAAATGACTGCTAGATTGCTTACACATGTATTAAGACCCTATTATATTCTAGACTTTTTGTTTGGTTTCAGGGAACATAAAATGTTTTCATAAATGGCTTATACTTGGCTTCTCTTCTTACTTCTGTCTTTTGCATCTCAATCTTCTTCTGCAATGAAATGATAGGATTTCCATGAGTAGATACATCTTTTTCTCCTAAATCTTTAAAAATGTTCTTATAGGGACATGTGCTATATATATATATAATATATATTATAATAATGGCTAACATTTAATGAGTGCTTACTAAATGTTGGTGCTATCCTGGGTGCTTTACATCTATTCATAAGTCTTCATATGCACTCAGCATGCTCATCATATAATTAATTGTCCCCATTTTATAGCTTAAGAGTCTGAGACAGAGAAAGCAAATGGTTTGTCCAAAGTTGCAGAGCACTTGAGTGATATAACCAAGATTTTAGCCCAAGCAACATGACATAGAGCAGTCAGTGATCCCAATTTGCATCCCAACTTGTACATAGGAAGGCTATCTAAATGCTACGTTCTATGATCTTTGTATCCCCCACCCAAAAAAAAAGTGCTCAAGGAAGACTTCGTGGTTTTCTAAATTTGTAATTCTTCAGTGGAGTCAATCATGTGAACTTTCTATTGTGATCAGTGCTCATAAGTTTATAAAAATCAGCCTACCCATTGTATTCCAAGGTTTCCCCACCAACACCTCAGCCTCTATCTTTGATGTCCATTTGACTCATCATATCGTGGGTAGCTCCTGTTTTGCACTTCACCTTGTCCCTGGAAGGATACTGCCTGCTGTTTGGTGATAACTCTGGAGCCTTTTTTCTTAGGACTTTTCCCAGGGCATAGTCCATGTACATGGTGCTTGAGTGGGTGGAGACATATGTGTTTATTTATCAACTCAAACATGCCCAATTTATTTAAGTTGTACTGACTGCCCTGAGGCCTTTGGGAAGGATTCTCAGAGGCAATGTTTAAACTAAATCAAACTGAAAAATTTATTTTTAAGTAACAACTTACAGCTCTAATAACCAAGCAAGGCTTCCCCGAACAGAGATGTTGTAAATCTATTATCCTAAGTATCCTCTGTCCTGACACAATTTTCCCTAAAGCCTCTGAAATGTTAAATTTCTGCCAGACGAGCTCACATGAATTCCAACAACCAGCTTGATGGATTCTTCACAGTTTTTCATTGAGTCATATCAGATGCTAAAAAGACCCTGTATGGAAAATGCTAAGAATGGGGTGAGCCTACTAAACCAGATAGTAGGAACACAAAATAGTGGGAATATAGTGAGATTTAGCCTGACGTGAATGGCCACATTTCAGAGGAGAGAGAGTCTAATCTGAATGTATTGTTAGGTAGAATGTCAGTGACTTATGCCTACATGTGCGTACCTGTGATATAGAAATGTCTTTCAGGGTCTATGTATAGAAAACACCTCTCAGGGTCTATGCATGAAACAATTCTTAACAGATGGGCTATAACAGAAGCATTGTCTAGTCCCAGGCCCATGAAGATGTGCTGGAGGAACTAAGCAGGATTGTTAGGAACTCTACTAAGCATGCCAGAATTTGGAATTGAGCTTCTATCCTGGTAGGTGAGAAGGACAAACCGGAAATCAGTGCCATCATGGCAGGGATTAAGTAGTGTGGTCATTACCTTACTCATCCTTATGCAGGCTTGACAGGAGGTAGGAAGGGCCAGCCTAATTCCAGAAGCGAGCTCTGTGAAGGTAGCCTAACCATTTCCTCATTCGTTATTCCAGAACTGAGCGTGCAGGTGGAATGGAGGAGAAAGACCACATGGCATTCAGAGGAACACAGTAGAACTGACTAAGGTAAGGCATTGTTTTGTTGTCAAGTAAATTTGGCTTCATGCGAGTAGTTAGGAGCACAAGATTCAAACTAAAAAATATTATTGCTAGGAAATCAGATGTTTCTTGGCAAGGCTAATTCCTGGGATTTACCAAGCTCCCAATTTGAACTGGAGGAGAAAGATTGTGAAGACTGTTCTGTTTTTTCTTCTCCAAGCAGGTTGGCATATAAGCTGGCAGCCACTTGGCAACTTATGCAGAATAGACCATAGGTACAGAATTACCCCCACTGCCATCTCCATTGTCACCCTTTGCCCTCTCCTCTTCCACATACTGAGGACGTTCT
Source organism: Galagoides demidoff (assembly GCA_963574575.1). Lineage (NCBI taxonomy): Eukaryota > Metazoa > Chordata > Mammalia > Primates > Galagidae > Galagoides > Galagoides demidoff. The sequence continues at coordinate 3,419 of CAUYQV010067905.1, read as the reverse complement.
CCAAAGTGACTTAATCCAGCTACACTTTCACCAGAAGACTGAAAATTCTGGTCACTCCACCCCAATATATGCCCTGGCATGTCTTTTTATCCTTAATTTTAGCCATGTTATTAAGTATCTCACCATTCTAATATCTATTTCCCTGTTAACCAGTGACATTGAATGACTTTTCACTTAATTCTTGGCCATTTGGATATCCTCTTTTATAAAGCAATATTGCAAGAATTTTGCAGTAGCACATCCGTCATAGATCAGGTGATCAATATTATGTGAATTTATTTCTGAACTTGCCATGTATTCCATTGGTCTATTTGTTGGTCTAAGCTTTTGTGCCCAATTCTTTTGAGAAGCACAAGTCCATAACAAATTTTAATATATAAAAATTTTCCAATATTTTTCATCTTCAGCATTGCCTTGGCTATTCTTGCCTGTTTGCATTTCTGTCCAAATTATAAATTTATATTCTCAAAACATTTATTCAGTTTTCTGACATATTTTACCCTTACCAGTGTTTTTGTTTCTTTTTTTAAATACTTTGCTGCATATTTGTGGGTTGTTTACTATCTGCCTGAAAAAGCACTCTCTGCAATTTCCTTTAGTGAGCATTTACTAGTTATAAATGCTTTTGGTTTTTGTCTGTCTGCAAATGTCTTTATATCTCTTATAGTTTTAAAGGATACTATCCTGGGTATTTAATTCTAGGTTAGAAATAATTTTTCTTTCGAACTTCATTTTTACTTATTTGTTTGTTTGTTTTTACCTTTGAAGGCAACATGTCTTTTTTCCCTGGCTATTTTTGGATTTTTTCTTTAGCTTTGGGAGTTTTATCCTAATGTGCCTACATATGGTATTCATTGTATTTGTCCTGGTAGAAATCTATAAAGCCTTTTAAATGTGCCATTTGAAATCTTTTCTCAGTTCGAGAAAATTTGAGCCAGTGTGTCTTCCAATATTTCTTATTCCATTCTCTCTTTTTCCTCATTCCAGAAATCTAGTAGTAAGGGTGTTGGACTACTTGCCATGTCTTATATGTCCTGCGGGCCCTTTTCTGTAATTTTCAGCATTATTTCCTTCTTGTTCAGTCTCTATATTTTTCTACTAAGCTATCTTCCAATATACTAATCCTCTTCTCTGCTGTATCTGATCTACTGTTAAATCATCTACTGACTTTTGATTTTAGCCATTGCTATTATTTTTTGCCCTAGAATTTCTATTTGGTTATTTTTGTAGATTCCAATCCTCTGTTGAAATTCTCCATCTTGTCATTGATTTTCTTAAACATATCAGTCACAGTTACTTTAAAGTCTTTGCCTTAATATCTGTATCACCGGTCTGTTTCTTTCTTCTGCTTTATTTTTCCCCCCTCCTTGGCTTTTGGTCCTGTCTGCTGACATATACACAATAATTTGATTCATCAAATGCTAGACATTTTGTATGAAAGTTGTAAAGTTATGGATGAATTCTTCCATAGAGGACTTAAAGTTATTCTGGCATTAGGTACAAATCCTTTCACCCAGTCAGGGAATTGAGATGATTTGAGGCTAGATTTAAGGTCCTATGTGGTTTTGTCTGTTTTTGATCTATCCTTACTCTTTTCTGGAGTCAAGCTTTTTGTGGTTCTTAATTGAAATGTGCCCATGAGTGCTTAGTCAACTTCTTGGCTCTTTCTGAAATCCAATTTATTTTTATGCATCATGATACTGCTAAAAACCCTGCATGTATTTGTTTTTCCTTAGTCACCAATTTCTGCTTTGTTAACAGCTCTTTGTGCAGATTGGCTTTGGATTCAGCAAACACCATTGGGAATGGGATAATGGAGTGGAACATCCTTTCCCCTTCTCTGTAGTTCCTGTTGTCCAGGATGTTACCGCTCAAATCCTGGAAGTCTTGGAAGCCCTGAAGCATTTTCACTTCATCCCCATGATAATGCTGAAAGTTCTAGGCTGACACTTTCTGCTAGTCCTATAAGCTCCATGTTGGGACTCAAAAAAATCCCCACAGCAGGGGAAATATTGCTTGCTCAGCCTCTCAATACTTGGTTGCCTTGATTATCTCATGCCATCAGAAAAGAATTTTTTTATTGCTTGTTTTTGGATTTCGTCAAGAATTGATAGTTGCTCTTGATTAGGTGATACTTCTAATAGACAATTCTCATGACTGGAAGCAGAAGCTTCCAATAATTTAGATTTCAACCACTAACACTGCTTAATTGGGCTGAAGATTAGTAAGGCTACAATGTGCATAAAAGCTTAAACTGTAAGCAGTGGTACATTGGTTAATGTTTAACAACTAGCTCTTTGGGAAAAAAAAAATTGTCACTTATAGTGTCTTCCCATTTCAGTGATGCAAATATTTTCCCAAGGAGCATTTTAAACTATCAGTCTTATGTCACTGAACACAGAGTTGGGAAAAGATGTACACAGGCAACTACTAGGAGCTAGAACAAGCTGGCTTTAGCACACCAATATGGCACAGTTCTTCAAAGAGACCAACTGACTTTTGGTAGTAAGTCAACTATATTGGGTCCCTCCAATCACAAAGGGCCAGGAGTTTACCCTCACAGAAATACATGTATACATCTGGTCCAGTTATGGGCTTGCTTTTGATGCCCACACAGCCTCATTTAGTCCTTGTAGGAAGCACCTGTGAGAAATACCTCGGTGATAAGGGATTGGGGAAGGGATTTAACATCATTTAACATCATTGGTCTCTCAGTAAAGAGCACAAAAGCACATAAGAGCACATGACAAGAACACTGACATTATTGCATAGCAGTCTCCACACCTGTGGTGTATTACTTCTATAAATAACCTCAGGAAAAGCTGCTGCTCCAACTAAGACTGACAGACTGCTGCTGAGATTGCTGCCAAGATGATCACTCCTACTAATATTGACTGTGACTTCTAAGGTGCTTCTGCAGGTGAGACCAGAATGAGACCTGCCCTGAGTAAGCTGGCACAGCAGCTGTGTCCAATTGAGTGGGCCAGGGCTGGAAACCTAGTATCCTGGCTCTGATGGGGCCGGAGACACGGCATCTCCAGGCCCCAATAAGTCCCTTATCTGAAGGCTTACAAATGCCTGATTCACAGGTATGGAATCCCATACCACATAGCATCCAGCCAGGGGTCTAATTCCTAGTTAAGATGTGTACATGAGTATATTGTCCACATTGTCATATGATGTGTGACACCATACAGTCTCAAAGAATACTGAAATAGCCTTTAAAAGCACAGCTGCTTCACTACCTTGGAGTCAATGCTCTGCAAGGATAAGGTTCCATTCTTTTTTTTTTATTGAATGGTAACTATGTACATTAATGCACTTCTGGGGTACAGTGTGGGGTTTTCACATGCAATCCGAAATACTTCCATCAAACTGATCAACACAGCCTTCATGTCATTTTCTCAGTTATTGTTTTA